>JADNYJ010000037.1:0-277821 GCA_015501075.1 Gymnopilus junonius | reverse complement strand
TCTTGCTCTAGCCAGTTCATGCACAGCAAGGGCTTCTTCCTGTCCAAGATGAGGTTCTTCAGCTTCTCCTCTACAGAGGGAAACTTTGTATTTTCGAATGGTGGGAATAGCGACAGGATTAGTTCCAAACATAAGTTCGAATGGGGTCTTTGCCTGTCAGCATGTCTTCGATCATTGTGGAAATTCCAGGGTGCCAACATGTTGTTTCCAGGTGGTCGGGTTAGAGGAGCAATAGATAGCGAGATATGCTTCTATTTCCTGATTGAATCGTTCAGTGGTACCATCTGACTGAGGGTGATACCCGTTGACAGTTTCGACTTGATTCCAAGAAGTTTGAGCAGTTCTTGGAATTCTTGCTGCGAATTGGGGTCCTCTATCGAAATGATACTGTCCGGTAGGCCAAATCGCTTGAATAGGTTGTCCTGAAGGAGTAATGCCGCTCCTTCTTGCGAAAGAGTTTTCGAGCAAGGCATGATAATTACCCCCTTTGTAAGTCCGTGATCGACCACGATCAATAAAGAGTCATATCTGTCAATGCTAGGGAGGTCCGTGATCATATCCATGGAGCATTGTGCGAATGGTCTCATGGATTTGGCTCCTTCAATTGGGTGTAAGGAGGGATTTGCTGGGTTTCAGTTGATCTTGAATTGTTGGCATTGTCTGCACCCTTTGACATAGTTCTTGACAAATGTTCACATTCCGGGCCACCAGTATAGTTGTCATACAGCATTGTACATTTCCAGTTCTCTGGAGTGTCCTGCGGTGACCGAGTCGTGGTACATCGCGATGATTTTCCTGCGTAGTTCTTGATCATCAGGAATATAATTCTTCTTCTTGTAAAAGATTAGTTCACCGATGCCTTCCATTTGCATTGTCTCCTAGTCATCTAAGTCTTTTGTGAGATTTCGAGGTCCTTCTTGTGTTAGGAGTTTCAATGTGTCGACTACGTCCTTGTCCTGTTTCCTTGATTGGACAATTTCTATTTGGAGATCGGCGTCAATCAAATTTATAAATAGATTCTCTGGAAGGAGAATCTTGTCTTCATTATCATGATCCTCATCGGGGATCATGTCCGGTCTTCGTGAAAGGGCATCCGATTGAACCATTTTACTTCTGGGGAGGTGGACCAGTTGTATATCATATTCTGAGAGGAATAGAGACCATCTTGCTTGGCATCTATTCAATTTTTGAGTACTTCTAAAGTACGTCAAATTCTTGTGATTGGAATAGATGATCATTGTGAATGTCGATCCTTGAATGTAATGTCTCCATTCTTTGAGGGATCGGATCATCGCCAATAGTTCTCTGTCGTAAATCTCGTAGTTTCTCTCAGTGGGAGAGAACGTCTTCGAGATGAATGCCACTGGGTGTCAGTCTCCATTGCTGTCTAATTGTGTTAAAACTGCTCCAGATGCATATTTGGATGTGTCGCATTCGATCTGGAATTGTTTTGTAGTGTCCGGCATGGTCAAGACAGGTTCTTCTGTGAATTTTCATTTCAGTAGTTCAAATGATTTCTTGGCATCTTCATTCCATTCGAAGCTACAGTCCTTTTTTAATAGCTCGTTAAGCACGCAAGCTATTTCCGAATATTTCCTGATAAATCACCTGTAAAAGTTTCCGAATCCTAAGAAGGATCGGACCTGTTTTACGTTCTTCGGTTCCAGCCAGTCAGCTATACCACTGAGTTTCAAAGGGTCCATCAAGATTGTTCCTTCTTGGATAATCATTCCAAGATAATCGATTTTTGTTTGGGCGAATGCGCATTTTTCCGGTTTCAAATACAAGTCGTTGTCCTGGAGTATTTGAAGTACTTCCTTCATTATCTGTTCCAGTTTCTTCTTATCTTTGTGGAAGATGAGAATGTCATCCATGTAAATGATAATGAAACCTTGATGGATGACGTCTTTGAACATCGAGTCCATCATTGACTGGAAGGTCGCCGGTGAGTTGCACATGCCGAAAAACATGACCGTTGGTTCGAATAGTCCTTTGTTCATTTTGAATGCTGCTTTCCATTGGTCGCCATCCTTGATCCGGATATTGTTATAACCCCATCAGACGTCGAGCTTAGTGAAATACTTGGCTCCTTTGAGTTTATCCATGAGTTTGGGGATCAGAGGAAGGGGATAGGCATTCTTGACAGTCCATTCGTTCAAGTACCAGTAGTCCTGGCAGGGTCGAAGCTTCCCATCCTTTTTGGATACGAAAAAGAAGGGGGAAGCCATGGGCGATTTAGACAGTCGAATATATCCTTTCTTCAGGTTTTCTTCCAGGAATTTGTCCAATTCGATATCCTCAGAGGGCGTCAGAGGATATGTCTTGAAGACTTTAGGTTGAAAACCTTCCTTGAGTTCGATCTTATGGTCCCAAGATCAAGATTCAGGGAATCGGTTGGCAGTGTCCTTATCGAAGATGTCCAGGTATTCGTGGTATTCCAGTGGGATCATTTCCTTGAGCAGTTTTTCTTCCTTCTTCATGTTGTGTTCTGAGCAAAGATTTGCGAGGAAGTTAGTTTTGCATTGATCCAATTTCATTGTCATCCTCAGGGATATTCTAAATCTCCTTTGTTTCCGGAAGGGGTTTGTTACCTAAAAGGAAATGATTAAGTCCGAAGAGTCATCCAGTTGATTGACCTGTTGGATTTCCTCATCGGTACTTCTTCTACTTGGGAAGTAGTAGTAATCTCCCTGTTGAGTTTGACGTGTCTGTTTTTCCAGTTGATGTCTGGGTTGTTTTCTTTGAACCAGGGAAAACCAAGAATAATCTTCTGTTTTCCTAGGCCAGTGACCAGTAGGTGTTCCATTTGGGGTTGTCCGTCGATGTCGAGCTTTAGATACGTAGTGTTTGATAGTTCCCTTTTTGTTTGGGGTTCCGTCTACATTGAAGACTCAATTTCCTTTTCCAGTGCCTTTGTTTCAGTTGTGTTTCTTTGTGAAGTTTTGGTCGATGAACTTTCCTTTTGCTCCAGTGTCTCCAGAGCAGTTCCAATGATTTTTGTTCTGTTCTTGGTCTTGAATGAAAAGGGCAATTGGAGTGATTTATTTTCAATTCGAGCCGAGACTACAGAATAAATATCTAAGGAAGGAGTTGCATATGTTGGTCTCATGCATTTCCTTATTGAAAACCCTCTTGGTCTCCCATTTCATATACTTCTTCGCATTTTTCTTCGGTCAGGTCCTGCATGAGGGACCTGATGTGCGCATGGAGCGCTCTCCCTTTGAGGGGTTCTTTCTTGGTGGAGGGTTCCTCCTGTTCTTGCCCTTCTCAGGGCAGTCTCTTGAGACGTGCCTGGGCTTCTTGCATCAGAAACAGAGCCCCTTTCTCATGAGCTTGCTTCGTTCTTCCTGGGTCATGGCATTGACATCGATCTTGTCAACGTCCATAGCGTTTGGGTCTTGATGGTTTGTTCAGGGTGCTGGTGCATGGTAGTGCAAGGCGGGGTTTCCTCTGGCTAAATTAGCCCACCAAGTCTTTCGGTCATTCGGCGCCTGGGTATTGGTCTTGCCCAGGAGGCACGCTAAGTTCGTTCGATGGGTGTTGTATTCGACTGCCTTCCTCTGCTAGGCGGCGAGCATGGTAGGAAGTATGTCGAGTCCCATAATCTTCTCTTGAAGCCAATTGTTTAAGGCGTTCATGTAATAATTGATTAAGACGCTCTCATTCCCAGTAGTGGGAATCTTGGCGGTCTTTACAAGTTCATTGAACTTGGTGTTCAGTTCGGCGGCTGAAGCTTTTCCCTGCTTCAGGTTTCGGAGTTCGAAGAACACTTGGTCCTTTGTCTCGGTGTGGCAGTGCCGATCAGACTAGATTAGCAAGTAGACTAGACTAGACTGGATTAGTGAGTAGATTAGATATGGCGATCCCATTAGATTAGATGTATTGTACATAGGGCGATCCCTGGTGGCTGTGCCCAAAGGATGCATCCGCGGTCGCCGAGCCACAGCAGGGGGACTCCTTGACTCATTCCATGTGTGCCTCGTCCAGATTGGCCTGCTCCATCTGGTGATGAGAGTGTGATTCGACAACCTTATTACATCCTAACTGCACTGTTTTTATGGACAACGGTCTCGGTTTCCGTTTTCAGCTCATTCTGGTTCAAGTTTTTACATCATCAACCTGGCAGACGAACAACACGTTTTCCTTGGTGCAACGTGGGCCACATTGGCACCAAGGCAAAGGCTACCCCCTAGGGACTCACGGGGTCACTTTATTCCGCACACAACAACACCTACACCAGCTCATAGTCCAACAACTCCCCTTCTGCCAGAGCTCCCACCACCACCATACAACCTTACCCCTTCGACCTCTCTAAGCACTACCCCATCAACATCGGAGCTTTCCTTGTTCACTTCTCACTACCACCGACACCACCCGTGATACCATTGCCAGTCACGGCACTTTTGCCAACACCCAATGTCGAGATGACATCCCAGACCCCGTTATCTCCCCTTTTTATGGCGATGAGGAGAGGGATGAAAACCCACAGGATTTCATCAAAAGTCTGAAGTGACTTTTCCTTTCTTCAACTATATGGGATGACGCCCTCATGTCGAATACTTCGGATCATGCTTAAAGTCTGACTCAGTGGCAGAAGAATGGTTCGAAGGCTTACCGACAACCTCAACCAGCACGTGGGCCCAAGTGGAGGCCGCGTTCAAAACGAAATGGCTGCCGAAGAAGAAGGCAGGGAAAACGAAGGCGGAGAAGCAGCAGCAGCTAGAGGAATGCATGCTGCGAGAGGATAACTAGGCATGAAGAAGACGGTTGATGGCAATGAGGTGCAAGCACACATCGCTGGGCAGACAAGGTCCAGAAATTGGCAGACGCCATACCGGATTCTGACAGACTACTCATGCAGGGGTGCAGCGAAGCTTGCCGCTGCACTGAAAACATTGGTTGGCAACCAACACACATCTGGAAGGCCTTCTGCGATGCGTCCTGCAGTGTCCCTGTTGTCGATTCGCGAGCAACAGGACTTGGAGAAGGAGAATAGGGATCTGAAGAAGATGAGAGAGGATGTGGAATCACTGAAGCAGCTGCAGGACACACCTTCCAAGGCTGTAGCATCATCGCTGCGATCAATGACATAGGCCATATTGAGCAACCACAGTTCCAGATAGCCCAGCAGCCAGCTCAACAACTCGCACTGTACCCTACAAAACCCCATACATCCAGCGGCCAGACACGAGTGCTTCCAGGACATTCTCAACAAACCCCAGACTATCCACCCTGATATGCCAGCAGGCCATGCGCTGTACCAGGCTGAGTCGAGCCTGGCTTCCACTCATGGCGACTACAACCCAAACGAGACACATTCCTACCCACTCACCCTGGGCACATCTCCAGTCGCGTCAGGAGAATGTTGGAATGCAGTCACATAGGCCACATGGCAACCCGCTGCACCTCAAGTAAGCAGGTTCTGCCACCAGAGGAACTGGCGAGCAATTGCAGCTGGTATCAAACACAGAGCGATGGCTGTATCCACATCGCAGGTCAACCTGGTCATTAACGATGAGTCATGGGTATGGAGGACCTAAGGCAGCAGATCATTGAAGAGTACTTGGAGCAGGGAAAAGGGGTGGGGTCATGAGCTAGAGTCGCAAGATCGTTTGACCCCAATTCACTCACTAATGACTGCAGCGGTCCCTGCATGTGTGGCATCACCCAGGGACATTGCAAAGCCTATCGACGAGGATGATGTGGAAGAAATATCAATGGAATCCGCAGTGCGTACCATACGTAGCACCAACTGCATGTATCCAGCTACTGCCAATGAGATCATTGTTGACCTGTACATTGTCGATAGCGAAGGAGAGAGGAGGACTGTGCCATTTGTGCATGGAATAGAGATGAGGGGACCGAAAGGGGAGATTGTGAGATTTCGGAGTGTGTTTGATGATGGGGCAATGGTAAACGCGATAGATGTGAAGATGTGGGAGAAGGTTAAACACCGTCTGACAGCACTGGCACCTTCTTCCAAGGTCTTACGGATGGCGAACGGTCAGCTGGTACCATCACATGGAATTTGGTGTGGAGAGGTCAGTTGAGAGGTGGCGCTGCTGGAGCATTTGAAATCTTTGACAGTCAAGGTGCATGGGCAGTCTTGTTTGGGAAACCATTACTACGAAGTTCAAGATGATTCATGACTATGACACTGATGAAATTTGATCAAGGGCAAGCATGTACCATGCAGAACCAGTACCGAGAGCCTGGAGGGAAACTCGCAAATCTGCTTGCAGGTTTGACATGTGATATCAAACAATGCCTGATAAAGAATTCACACCTACATCCAGTCCGAACTTGGAATGCCTGGAAGTACTGAAAGCCCAGGCCATGCAGAGGTGGACAAGGGAGGAGCGAGTGAGGTGGAGAGCAGACAATGGTTTACCAGAGAAGAAGATGAGAGCAGAATGGTGGTTGAGGAAAGAGATTCAGATACAGAGAAAGAAAAGAAGGAGAAGAACAAAAGCAGTACAGGGGCAGCCCAAGGAGATCACATGTGGAGAAAATTTAGGGGACGATTGCAAGTCCCCTTGAGGGAGTACCTGCTCAAATACCATGCTCAGAACACAATACAGAAGCTGAAACAAAGTTTATTAAGGGAAGTGAACGAATGGAAGATGGAGCACCAGTCTGGCTACTTGATGAAGCAGCAGGTGACAATCCATCACCAGTTGGAGAACCCCAGCCAGAGATGCCGAATACCTCGAATACATCCATTCTCACCAGGAAAACAGACCCATTCAAGGATGAGCAAGTTGCAGTGATCCTTGACGCAGTCACTATTGGTGCAGACCTCACAGATGATGAGCGCACACAAGTTTATGGCATTATTGCAGAGTTCACAGATTGTTTTGCCCTTTCAATGAGCGAGGTTACTGTGGTGGAAGGCACCATACATCATCTTAACATCCCAAAGGGCACTACATTTCGCACAAAACCAGCTCAGCGACCACAGAGCCCACCACAGAAGGAGTATTTCAACACAGTCATTAACACAATGCTGAGGCTGACATCATCTGCCCTATTCACTTCTCGGAGGTCAAGTGCTGTGGAGCAACAACCCTTGCCCGTAAAGCACATGATGGTGGAGGACTCACTCTTGAGGAACTACAGCACTGTCTGGATGCAGAGTGGTAGCACAAGGTTTTCCCCCAGCCTTTAACCTAGAGCCAGAGTTTAAACGACCAGAAACTTCCCTGGTAACTACACAAGAAAAGACTAAGTGGCGCGTCTGCCAAGACTTCGCTGACCTCAACAAAGTCACAAAGGTACCTTCAATGCAGCAAGGTGATATACGGGCAAAGCAGCAACGATTGAGCAGACATCGGTGGGTTAGCATATTTGATTTTGCATGTGGATTCTATGCCTGCCAGATCCCCGAGGAGGATCAACCCTATGTTTCATTTTATGTTGAAGGACGGGGATACTTCTGCTATAAACGAATGCCATTTGGTCTTACAGGTGCACCATCAACTTTTGGACAGATGACAGCCACTGCTCTTGGGGACTTGGTCGGCAGTCTTTTCGAACTGTTCGTTGACGATGGAGGCCTAGCAGGAGATGACTTTGGTGTGAAAATGGCCTCAATACGAACACTCTTCATGCGAATTCGAGAGAAAGGACTTTCTCTATCAGCAGCAAAGTCTAAATTTTTCATGACAGAAGATGTTTTCGCTGGTGCCAGAGTGGGCCCCGATGGAATCAAGCCAGACCTGACCAAGCTAACCTCTATAGTCGACTGGAAAACACCTACAGACCTACAGAACTTGAGTTCATTCTTAGGCCTAGCAGGCTACTTCCGCTCCCTTATCAAAGGCTATGCTACCATGGTACAGCCTCTATCGGATCTCGTACGGAAGATAGAACTACCAAAACTAAAAGGCAAGGCGGCATATGCTAGAGCTATGAAAGGATTCTCTCTGGCAGGCTTGTGGCACAAACAACATGACTTCGCATTCCTAAGGTTGAAGATTGCCTTGACAAGCGACCCTGTACTCAAAGGTCCAAGGTTTGATGGCACACCATTCATTGTCACCACTGATGGCTGCAAATGGGGCTTCGCAGGTATGTGCTCACAACGACACATCACTGTATTACCCAATGGAAAGGAGATCATACGGATCCACCCAGTGGCCTTCGCGTCAAAACGGACATCGGTGACGGAAGAGAGATACAAACCATTCCTGCTTGAATTTGCTGCACTCAAGTTCAGCCTCGACAAATTCTCGGACATTGTCTGGGGATTCCCCGTCGAGCTAGAAACAGATTGCCAAGCCCTAAGGGACACACTACTCAGTGAAAACCCCAATGTGACACATGCTAGATGGAGGGACGGCGTGCTAGCTCACCAGATAGTGGATGTACGGCATAGGCCTGGAAAACTCAACCCAGTAGCAGATGGGTTGAGCCGCAAGTTTGTCAACATGGCACAACGGCAGGCGATGGTCACGACTGGACAGTCAGCGAGGATTGGGAAGTATGGACAGGGCTAGCAACGACATTTTCCATGTCATTATTGGGTCTGACTATGAAGACCTGCGTGAACGATTTGTTGGAGAGGCAGTTTTCCGGAGGTGGTTGATGCCCTGTTGGAGCTGGATCAGGGAATGAGTCTGCGGAAGAGGAAGAGGGCGAGGCATCATGCAAAGGACTACTTTATTGAAGGGGGAAGTTGTGGAAGCTTGCGAACGGGAGGTCAGTGAGGGGTGAGTCGAGAAGGGAATGCATCACGCAGAGAGAGGCAACAGATCTGGCCCGCGACATTCATCATCAGAATGGACACTTTCACCATGACAGCATAAAGGCATGAATGCTCACCAAGTACATGAGCCCAAAACTCGACGCATCAATTGTGTGCGCAATCATCGACTGTGGGCATTGTAAGGGATTTGGCCCTGCACATATTCACTCCCTCCTAGAACCATCATGTGTCGTCATCCATTCGAGCTTATCGTGAGTGACACACTTACCCTACCGGCTGGAAAAGGAGGATTCACGAAGCTAGGCTTATTCATTGAGGTATACTCTCAATATGTCTGGGGTTTCAAACAGAAGTCAGCAACAGGGAAAACATCGCGAGCATCATATGCGAAGATATGCAGTACCTTCACGGCAGCAGAAACACTGATGACCGATGGCGGACCCGAGTTCAATAATGCAGAGCTCAGGGCAGAGTGTGAGGCCCGCGGAACAAAGCTCCACATAGTCCCCGCATATTCACCCTGGGTTAACGGCCTGGTGGAAGGAACTAATGGATGACTTCTTGGCATCCTCAAGCAGCTGTGTGCGCCAAACTTAGGGGAGGATGAATACAATGCAATGGGATTAGAGGACTTACCCCGGAACTGGCCTGACCACCTCGAGGCAGCTATCGAACACCTGAACGGGTGCATTCTGCCATCCCTAAAGTTCGCCCTGAAGGAACTCTTGCTGGGACTCGTCATCAACACATCGCCGACACCCATATCCACAGCAACGTCGCCCATCACAGAGGCTGAAGTCGAGGTGCAGATGGCATATGTCGAACAGCACCAGTTCAATGGATATTCCCAGATTGTCGAACACGCGGAGAAGAGGAAGGTGGCATTTGACAGAAGGTTGAAGGAACGGCAGCCTGGAGAGGTCATCTTCAAAGCCGGGCAGTTAGTACAGGTTTATCGGAGCGACCTCGATTACACGTTCAAGGCCGAGAGAAAGCTAGAACCGAAGTGGTCAGCTCCAAGATGCGTCATATCATGAGAGAAGAATTCGTACCAACTCGAGACTCTGGAAGGTTTGCCCATCAGAGGCCGCTTCAGCGCTCGACGACTGCGGCGATTCATCCCACGCATTGGAACACAGCTAGCAGACACGCAGGCAGTGATTGAGGCACGGATCGGGCTGGAGGAAGAGAAATCAGATCTGCCACCACCAAACTCCTTGGGTGGCATTCTGGAGAAGGATCTGGAAGATCTGGTTGCACAGAGTGTGGGTGGGGATGAAGAGGACATGGAGGGGGATGGTGTTGACAATTCCGACATAGTTGATGAGGCAGATGAGACGTGATAGTGGTGGATAGGCATTTGTGGATGCAATGAGGGCATTGCGATAGAGTGGGGGGGCACATGTGGCAGTGCCGATCAGACTAGATTAGCAAGTAGACTAGACTAGACTGGATTAGCGAGTAGATTAGATATGGCGATTGCCGTTAGATTAGATGTATTGTACATAGGGCGATCCCCGGTGGCTGTGCCCAAAGGATGCATCCGCGGTCGCCGAGCCACAGCAGGGGGACTGCTTGACCCATTCCATGTGCACCTCATCCAAATTGGCCTGCTCCATCGGTCGGTTTAAAGGCTTCGTTGAAAGCTCTTTTGAAATCTAGGGTAGAACCATAGTTCTTTGTGATCACTCCGGTAGGTACGCCTGCGGCGTTTTGACCTCTTCAGTATGTTCTTCTCTCCAAGCCTTCTTCCAGGCTTCTGCTTCTCCTCCTTGAGAAGTCCAAGGGTGAACACGATCTTCTTGGCGTCCATGTTGTAAATGTTGCCATTTAATTCAAATAGTTGCCCAAGTCTTGGACAAAGGTTTTGACCTTGGAGCGGTCTCCAGAGAAGGGTGTAGGAATGATTCCTATTCCTTTTCCATTGGAGGAGGTGGGAGCAGAGGGGCAGTGTCAGAAGTTCCTTCTGGCATTCGGGTTCATTCGTTGGGTAAAAGACGGGTTGGGATCTAAGTAGAGTACCTAGCAAAGATTCAAAGTCGTGTCTTAGTATGCCGGGTTCTTGGACGGTAGATCCAAAGAGAGTCGATCAGGTTAGAGGAGGTTCTTCTCCTTCTGGTGGTGTTTCGTATTCGTCGGATGCACCTGCATCAGAGGTTTGGTCAGTGTTCGGGTCAGAGAATTCTTCGTCACTAAAACTAGCGGGAATCATCCTCTTCTTCGAGCCGTAATGTCGGCAGATAATGCTTGCTAGGCAGAAGCATTGGATGAGGTAGTAGCTTGTTCTTTTGTTATGATTGATGACAGAACCTAATCTGATAAGATAAGGTCTGGCATAGTAGTCATAGAGGTCATTCGATGAAGTCCACTAGGTATTGTCTTCGACAGAAGAATGCCTTAGTGGTTCAAGTTCTCTCGGTTGTTACAAGAGATAATATTCTCAAGAACAAGCTAAGGAATACATGTAGACTAGCTACGTTATATACTATTTGGGTTTGATAATAATATAATGAAATGAAAATAAAACAAGGGGAATGGAATGGGGTGATCATCATCAGGGCAGTACAAGGGATGATGATCAAGAGGAAAGATTGTCGCATACATGTAAGAAAGTAAATGATCATCTTGGAGCAAAGATGATCATGAAGAAACTATAAATAGTAAATCATTCAGTAAATGATAAGAAAAGAAAATGGGGGCATGATAAGATAAAGAAATGAGGAGTCATAACATTAACAAGGGTGTATATCCGCCTGTTTTATCCTTCTCTCCAAATCTTTGCAATTTCCTTCGATCGGAAGACTGGAAGAGAGCATTTTGCAACCATTGGAGAAGGACTGGCTGGATGTGAATTCGAAGTGAGCCGCTTATCTTTCACTGGATCTGATATCACTGCTTTCAATAATGACGGAACGGATGCGAAGGGTATAGGGGAAAATAGGATGTCCTAAGCCTAGTTGGAGAAGAATTTGTTTCGAAGGCAGCAAGGACAGGTCGTCGTCTTGCCACTTGGGCTGGTGATGGTTGGGATATCGCTTGGCGGACGTTATCTTTCTCTTTTCATTGACTCCTCTGTTGGGCTTTGATATCACAATTATCTCATACACTTCATTCTAATTTATTCCTATCACCTTCTGGCTTTATTCTATAATCTTTTCATCATTCCGGTACCGCCTCTCCCCGTCGAATGTATACCTAATTATCTTTATCGTTCATTCGAAGCGTCTTTCATGTTATAACCTCAAATTCTGGCTGTCCGTAAAATTAGAACAGCAACGTTTGGCAGCCAATCAGGTGACTATATGACATGATGACTTGTTTAGATAATCGATAAGGAACAAGTGCAGTTTTGCTCATATCCATCATCATGAAATCTAATGACCCAAATGCATGGTAAGTTCAGAAGATATTTTCCTATTCAGAGCGGCGCAACCTCTTACCAAAAACTCAGTCCAACTTATGGTAACATAATTGAACTCGAAACGAGAGCAGTTCCAGAGGCTATAGCAGACTTTCCATTGGATTACGGGCCCATTGACCAAGCAAATAGGGTGTTCCTCCACTGTCTCCCTCCTGAACTTATTGCATCGATATTCCAATTGTGCATCCTGGCAGGATTGCAAGAATCCCCTAGCGATGAAATTGATCGTTCAAGAGGTGGAGGTAGCGATTACATTGAAACAAAGCCTTGGACACTGGGCTGTGTATGTCGTTCCTGGAAGCAAATTGCATGGACATCTCCTTCTGTCTGGACCGTCTTTAAATTCCACCTAAATTCGAAACCATTTGCTCAAAATTGGGCCGAAATCATGAAGACTTGGTTCACCCGATCAGGCCAGCTTCCACTATTCATTCGATTCACGAACTCATTCTCGCATGCAGAAATATGTGAAGCACCTACAAAATTTTCCCCACTGATCAATCTTGTCAATCGTTACTTGGACCGATGGTACCAACTTGAGCTGGATCTTCCTCCTTCTCTCCTATTCCTCTTTTGTGCAAATCGCTCCATCATCCAAACTCTCACTGTGAGAAGCTATCCTGTGCATGGTCAAGAAGGCATAATTGATTTAAATGGCGCGGCTCCGCTTGACCTTACCCTGCAATCAACTGGGCTCACAAATGTTCAAATCATATGGACCAACCTTACATGAGGAGCTATGAAGTATCTCCATGCCGACGAATGCCTGGAGTTACTCAAATGCGCTGACAAATTATCCTATCTTGAAATTCACTCCATTCAACCTTTGGAAGAAGCAGGTTTCCCATTCCCATGCTCTCCTATAGCGCATAGTTCACTCCGAGTCTTAAAAATGGAAACCTTAGCCATCCAAGAAGAGTTGACTAACGATTTCTTCCGCTGTGTTATCCTTCCTGGTTTGCTGGAATTGTATATCTGTCAGCCTACTCTGCAGGCAAACACACTAATGAATCTTTTCGAGCAATCCTCCTGTCATCTAATGAAACTCAGTATTGAAATGGTTGATGTCCATATGGACGACGACGATGATATCATCCTACTTTTTCGATCAATGCCTTCTTTACAGTACCTTGAATTTAGACCTGCACGGTGGTGCCATTATAATCCCAGTCGACTCTTCCAATATCTTGCTCAAACTTCCACTTGGGCCAAAGATGGTCCTATTTGCCAGTTCCTACCAAACCTTGGATCATTGAAGTACCTGTCCGGAGATCCTCTTTCCTGGGATCTCCTAGCAGACATCTTCGGGCCACTTTTAGAGATCCCCAACATTTGCTATCGTCCATTAAAGAAGGTCTATGTTGACTTCGCGTTCAACTCAAATAACACCATCACTTCCGGTGGCTATATGAATTATCATCAATTAGATCGTTTCTCGCGATTGCTGAAGAAGGGTATTGAGGTAGATATAAGCTACCCTTCTGTTGACAGGGATCGGTTTGGCTGCATTGATATCCATGATTTCATGAAGCAGTCGGAAGAGATGGCTCTTCAAGTGGGGTTTGATGATGCATACTCTGACTCGCTATCAGAGGAGGGTTCCGGTGATTCGTTTCTAATATCAGTGTTGTGCCGCAGCTGCTGATGTTATCTACAGAGACATAGTCGATTGGCAGGGACCAGAGCGTTCAAGTCTTTAACGCGGGGTCAAGTCTCATCCATGAAAATCAATTGACCCGAGCTCACAGTCAAAAAAGGGATAGACTGGGTTAAGATTATCGAGCTTTCCTGACTTGAAGACGTTGTATACGCAACAGTAACTGGAGCAGCCAGAAGCGTACTATCGCATTGACAACGTCTATTATTTTAAAGACGATAAACTATGGAAAAAATGATACTTATCGTGTTTAGGAACGCTCAATCATTACTCTGAATACGGTGTGTCGATCACGATTATAGATGTTCCGACAGTGGATGAAAATCGGGTTGGATGTTGTACGTGTGCTTCACGGAGATTAAGAATTAGACGGCTACCCAAGACGCTCGACAGAGCTATAGAAAATCCTGCAGGCGCTTCGACCAATGCA
Source organism: Gymnopilus junonius (assembly GCA_015501075.1). Taxonomy (NCBI): domain Eukaryota; kingdom Fungi; phylum Basidiomycota; class Agaricomycetes; order Agaricales; family Galerinaceae; genus Gymnopilus; species Gymnopilus junonius. The sequence continues at coordinate 263,606 of JADNYJ010000037.1, read as the reverse complement.
TTCTGCAATTAGTATTCACCCATGATCAAAAGTTCGTGCAAGAGAAGACGAAATAGAATACCTGATTGATAATCCAGACGATCAAGCACGTCAGGTATACTGCTCCAATTCTATGTAAAACCGGTGAGTTATACGACTTCAGAGAGGTGGCTGAGCACACTTACGTGAAAAAATAAATAATCGAATCTCTAACAATTATATCGGAAAGACGATTCTGGTAAAATGTGCCGAAAGATAGTAGGCTACGATTTTCGCTCCGGTAATACTCGTATCCGTGCAGGAGGGCTAACGAACAAAGGAAAATCTCAAATGAAAGGACTGGAATCCAGAATGCAAATAAATGAGGTAGAGCAATGCCGAAGCAGAATTGTCCATTGGGGATGTCTATCGGAAATGCTGGTACCATAATAACAACTTCAGAGAAAGGACGAGGAATATTGTAGAATAAACTCACTTTTAACCCCTCTAAGGCTTATTCCCATTGTAATCGCTGCGGCGGTGGAGCATGCAATGAAGAGAAACACCATGAGACGAACTATAAATTTATCTTGGCGGTATAGGCCGTAAATTCTCATTTGCAAAATAGCTGGCACATAAGTCATTAAAATGATTATCTTAATATCTTGAAAGCTTACTTTCTGCCAGCATACACGCTATCAGGCCGGTCCAGCCCTCCCATAAATAGTAATGCAAACCTAGGTTCAGTGTAGGGAGAACGTTTGTATCATGCTCATCAGGACTTACAGCTTCAGGGCCAAAAAATATCGTCAAATTAGAAGAGTCTCCAATCATATGAAACGGATATAACTCACAGCTAAAAACAGATTCAGCGGCATGTCAACTCCATGTTTCTCCATACGTACCTTTGACGAGAGCTGGGATCCAAAGAAGACTGGCAATGAAATACATCACTTGGAAGTGTAGTCGGATACATATACATAGGCTTACTTACTATAATAGCTGAATCTGAGATTAATATGTCATTGAGAACGTATGTTGAACTCAGGTGGGTAATTTCCTTACATGGCAGAGGCTATCGCATAATATCGATTCTTCGTGTCGAATCTATGAGGGAAAGGTATCAAGGAGCCAAGAAATTTCGGCGTACCATGAGAAATATTACTTTTGGGAAGTACCATTCGCTTTTCTAGGTCCAGGATAAGAGACGTAAATGGCATTGAAGGTAGCCACCTACCCAAATTAAATCGACCTATTATTGAGGTGCGTAAGGGAATCTGATGATGTATTTTAGTTGCTTACCTCTCTGTCAAAAGTAATTACTGCTCATCGCAAAGTCAAATCTTCCTCACGAATTATATGACTTCCTGAGACGTACGGTAGTCGTAGAAGACAATGGCTAAAGAGGCCACTACGTGAGTAAGGTAAGCATCATTTTTCGAACAAAATCGAAGAAAGCGTGCGTACGCCGCGCGTTCCGAGCCGTTTCTACTTGGTTAAGTTGCTTGATTATTTCTTCATAGGAATTTGGAAAGGAGTGTTGCATTGGATTGTAAAAAGTGGAGTTGTAGGATACGTTTCAGAATAAGGTGGAAGTGGGACTGAACCGTCGGGCACCAGCTCTATATAGTCGCGTCTGCCTTGATGGTCGCCCCAATCTCTTCTGACCCTTGATTGTTTATTTTAGCACATACCTTTTATGGTTTCCAGCCGGAAAGGTAATGAACTTACAAAGCTGCATCTCGTCAGAGAAAGAAATAGATGCGTCGTCCTGCAATTGAATGGGCGATGTTTTGAAGGTCCTTCTTGAGTCATGAGTGGGAAGACTAGAATTCATTTGACAAAGACTGGTCGACACTTATGTATTAGTTCCCGCGGCTTCGTTCTTACACTCTTGAAGTCTTCTTTTCGCTGACCCGGTGAGTCTGTATGATTGCAACAAAATGATCAATCAATTTCTGCTTCAATTTTAGAGTTTCCACCTAGCGATGACTGATGGAAGGTACTTACATAGCCCCTAAGTTCATCTTATTTGACACCGGAGACGTCCTGAGCTTGGATGACCAAAAAGTGGCGCTTTGAAGGCTTGCAGCATGCGAGATGAGATGGTGAAAGGAGTCCGTGAGATCGGACACCTCGGATAGCGGCACAAATTTATATATTATATAATGAGTAGATTAGATTAGATTCTATCAGCAGCTGTGCATGCTCTGGAACCTGAATGCGAGCGCGTCAATGACCTTTCCGACAACGTCCCCTCCTTGCCCGCGACGTACCAGCGGGTGCTTGCTCGATGCGTCTATGAATTAGCATCTCAAATATCAGCCATATCGACCCACTCCAGCCAACCTCGGACTCGGGATGTGAGATTTGGACTCAAGGCGCACACATCCAACACGTCAGTCAACAGATAACTTCCTTCCCTCTCACCAGTTTCCACGCATGTTTCGCTTCTTCACTCGTATGGAGATGCCGTGATGTGCCTACGCGTCTTACTGACTACAACTTCTGGGCTCGAATTCAGCTCAGCTGCTCTCATTCGGCGTACTTTTCCGTCTCAGCTAAGGCTTGAATTGTTCTGATATTCCTTGTAGTGGATGGACTCTTCTACATTTTTGTGCCAGTAAGCCCGAATCACACTCCCTTTGAACGTCACGCATCAATTATGTTCGTTTTTGCACAATTCTGACTTGCAGGCAGTCCTCCCCGAGAATTTGGAATTCTATGACGTCTTTTAGTAGGTTTCCTGCACTCACGTTGGGAAACCATGATAAAGCGTAGCTCCATGGAAGAGCAAGGAACGGCTAAGCATTGATGTTGTGGGCGTATAGTCTGACAGTCGTACGGAAGGGTCATTATTACATAAATAATCGTGTCTCTCGGACCTTCTTAACGACGCGGCTACTCGGGCTTGTCCAATTTGTTCGCCATGTCTGACGATTACAACGTTCAAGTTGTCACTCTTAGAGCCAAATTCAAAAAAATCCTTGCCCACCCTCCAACAGATATTTTATCTACAATCAGGACAAGCCATTTAGGTGCATGCTCTGAAGCTCTCGCCGCCTCTTTCCTTTCCTCTGCCCAGGCAAATCCGTTGTCGATTGACACCTTGGTCCAGTCTCTTGCAGGACAGATATCATCCACTACGGATCTTTATTACAGCGATGACGAGGCGGGCTATAAACCACGCCATTCAACGACGTATTTCGAACGACCTCAATGATTATCTTGTAAATGCCTTGCACGAGACCCAGCTTCACATACCTAAGCACAAAGAGATTTCACCTACGAATACCGTGCTTTCTTCGGCACTCTTCGCGGGGAGCATCGTGCGAAACAGAATGTTCAAATCAGCTACGATCTGCGACTTCGCCGAGCAAGGATTACAACTCCCAGGTGCCACCATTGAGAAGAAGAGGCAGGAGGTCGTGGCAATCGGAGTGTGCTTGATGTTGCTTGTGGCAGGTAAAGCGATTCTTGACGGGTGGTTCCAGAGAAGGATGGGCTGGAAAAGGTCGTACTAGCATTAGAGGCTTTGAAAGCGAAGAAGATAATCAAGTATCCAACAGGAGTGGAATTGCTTGAGGTTCGCTTAGTCTATCCACGTATCATTTAACGAGCTCATCACTGCGATTTAGAGAACAATCGCCATAGCTAAAGATAAATTCGCCATTATTACATCTGCAGCAGATGCATGGAGACTTTTATTTCCATAAATGGCGTTAGAATATTCTACTTACTTACAGGAAATATTCCAAGCTACGTCCTACTTTAAGCGATATGGACATGGATATTAGTCCGAAACTACAATGCCATTGGACGTTGGAATGTATAATGAATATTTGAATGCCTGATTTGCGTTTGCTTCACGAAGGTTTAAAATTAGGCGGCAGACCAAAACGCTGGACATTGCGATGGAAAATCCGGCAGGTGCTTCGATTAATGCATTCTGTAAAGAAACATGAGCACCAAATACCTGCCATCGCTAATTCCATCGCATAACTTACCTGGTCAACGATCCATACAATCAAACAAGCCATGTAGACGGCTCCGATTCTGAATGACCTCGCATAAGCTAAGTACTAGAGAAGTCGACAAGTCTACTCACGAAAAAAAATATGTAATTGAATCCCTTACAAGAATTTCGGAAAGTTTTGGGGTATCGAGGGCTCCAATTAGCCTGGATCCAAATCCACGGAGGCTATCCCTATAATCCTGATATCCGTGTGCTAGAGCTAATGCGCAAAGAAGGCATTCGAATGATAAAATAGGAATCCAGAATGCGTATAGATGGGGAGAATGATTACTATAACAAATCTGTCCACCGGGAATGTCTATTGGGAAGGCTAATATTACCGTCTTCTAAGTCAAGTAAAATATTCATACGAAAGCAATTCTTACCGTCGATGCCTCTGAGATATATCCCCATTATAGTGGCGGACGCGGTCGAAGACGCTAAAAAGGACGCTACCATCGGGTATACTATACGTTTATTCCGAAGGTAAAGGGCAGAAATTCGCATTTGCAGAATGACTAGGACCCAGTCCATCAACGGCCTGGCACTTCAATGCATGCAAGACTCACTTTCTGCCAGAACGCAGCCAATCAGGCCGGTCCAAGCCTCCCACAAGACATAGTTCAAGCCTGGAGCATAGTTCATTCAAAATTCCTGAGCCAAAGTCTTCAAGGCTTACAGCTTCAAGAACACGAAAAAGGAGCGTGTCAGCAGGGCATTTCGGAAAGACCAGATACGACATACAGCTAAAGTGAATTCAGAACGGCCCACTCTCTAGGACAAGGTTTTGAGTACCTACCTTTGACGAAAGGTTTGAAGAAAAGAAGACTGACAATGCATTAGTCAGTAGACTGCGAGGGCGAGAGAGGCGAATGAACAAGTACTATAATCGCTGAACCTAATATGAGCAATTAAAATAACGCTCAAATCGAAAACAAGAAATCTTCGTCCTTACATGCCAGCAGCCAATACATAGTAGCGATTCTGCAAGTCTCGGTCATGAGGGACAATGTCCAAGCAGGAAAAATACGACTCAACAATAAGAAACACGACTTTCAGGAAGTGCCATTCGCTTCTCTGCCGTATAAAATGAGAAAAGTCCAGCATATCAAGGACATAGCGGTACCCATATCAAGTCTATCTGAAAATCCAAGCTTAGAGCTAGTCACTAACAATTCGATTGGAAGGCGAACTTACCTCACGATCGAACGTAATAACTACCCGCGTCGATGTTAGTTAACCCTCTGAATCGCTTAGCACGCAGCTTATAACCCATACCGTAATCGTAGAACACTATAACAATGGATGCCACTAATGAAGAACTAGGAAATCTTGTTGCTATCTAGAGATTTTTGAGGCTTACATCGAGCGTTGCGAGTCGTTTCCACCTGCCTGAGTTGTTCGATTATGCTTTTTGAAAGGACATTGTCGTATTTAGGCGATGGAAAGCTGGTTACCCGGTGACAATTCCAGAGACGACTTGAGGGAATGAGAACTACAGGGCGGACGGTGTTGTAACCAGCATTATATCTTCTCTGATTATGACTTCCATATCTCCTGATGTTGATCGTTAATGCTTTTTAAATCGTGAAGAGTACTTTAGACATTATAGGAAAGATATAAAGATATAGTTGATGTCGTTCCGTGCTTGACAGTGATGAATGATGTCGACTGAGGAGAGCTCAGAGAATGATCAATTTCCGTCAGTCTCCGGACTTTCTCGTGTGACACTGTCACAGGCAACGGGCTTTTCCGGTAGTTGTCATTTCGTCATTTTCTTTCCACGATGATGATCGCAAATCTCTGTGGGCCTCTTCAATATCCTGCCGGTAACCGCTATGTCTTCGAATTTCTCGCCATATATCCTGCAGTCTGACCTTAGATTTAACCCCAGTACTGACTTAGCTCACGCCACCCTCTTGGCATCCTATCTCTGCACGAAAACCGGGTACTCTATTAATATGGATATCCATTTTCACGCATCGCAGCTGAAGAGTTCTCACAGGAAGATAATCTTCATTTGGAATATAGTTGAGATGATTTGGAGATGATGTTCTCTGCTTCATCTTGACAGCAGCTCTGCCTCCTGATTGGTCGCTTCGTATGTTCTTTCGATCTTGAATCCGGTATCCCAGATGAAAATTGCAGGGCCCCGATTGTCTGCCAGAATGGAGCCATTTCAAGGAGGAGAAAGCCGTCCCAGCTTCTTATCTGTTATATTTTTGTTATCGTCTTTAATGGCAAAATCGTCTCAGGCATGCCACTTGCAAAAAAATATATCGCGAGATATCCTTCCCTGCCTCTTACCATGTCGTCGCCAGATACTCCAATATTCAAGCCATTGCTAAGTACACTACTGTCTTCATTTCCAACTCGATTTCTTGCTGAAGTCGGTTTTTCAGGTCAAAGTGTTGGGTATGGAGTCGTCATTGGTAAAATTCTCAAAGTATGGTTCATTACGGCCGTGGATGAACGATATCTCACTCTATAGGTGTTGGCTTCTTCTTTGCCCTGGTTATGCTCTGCCTCACATACCTGCAAACGCGATTTACCGATACTTCTCCAAGGGAATCCGAGGAATTCACGGTACGTAGCGTCGATCATGATGTCATCAAATTCGTTGCTCACCAAGTGGCATATCAGACAGCATCTCGGAACGTCAAAGTAAGCATAGGGATGATCTTGAACTCCCCCTTGATTGACAAAAAGCCTTTATTAGCCTGGTCTCGTCTGCTGTGGGATGTAAGTTCCTTATTTTACCTCGCAATCAATCAGGCCGACTTTCTATCTTCACCAATCCTTTAGTGTCAGCGCATGGACATGGAGTGCTACCCTTTTACAATCGAGCACAGCAGCGTACACATTTGGAGTCAGCGGTCCTTGGTGAGGATTTGCAGGGTCTTATTTTGCTATTAAATCTCAAAACGCGTTTGTTTTATTAGGTGGTATGGAGTGGGAGGAACAATACAATTGGCGATTTTTGGAATGGTGGCAGCCAAAGTCAAGATGAACGCTAATGGAGCACATACGTTCTTGGAGGTACGATATTTTTTTTATTTCAGATTATCAACTCACACCTTAACTCATCCGATTCCCTTCTTTAGATTGTTAAAGTTCGGTTTGGCAGAGGCCCTCATCTTCTCTTCACATTTTACGCTTTCCTGTGCATCATGGTAGTATGTGGCTCCTTACTACGTAAGTGATCACCTTCCTACTGACGTGCATGCTTACTCATTTTTGTCTAGTGGGAGGAGCAGCCACAGTGAATGCTTTAACCGGAATGAACATATGTACGTCTTTATGGTTTGATATACATCATTTTTCACTGATTTGATTCCCAAGTGGCTGCGTGCTTTCTTCTTCCCATCGGGATAGCTGTTTACGTTATCGTTGGGTTAGTTTTGTTTATACTCTTAGCTTCAATGTTCTAAGACGGCTCTATAGAGGACTTCGGGCAACTTTCATCTGCGACTGGAGCCATACAATTATACTATTCATCATCATCTATATTGTGAGTCGTCTCGCCAATCTAATTTGTCGTTGTGCCTCATGATACATCTTTAGTTCATCTTTCGGACCTTGTTCGTTTCCCTACTCTCACGGGACATTCAACGTATCTGACACAAATCTTGATTTTCATTAACAGTGGCACATCTCCAGCTACAGGCGGCCTCTCAGGATTGTACGATCTCCTTGTCATCGCCGGGCGTGAAGACCCAGTGGTAGGAAACCAGGGCGGAAGTTACTTGACCATGAAGAGTAACCAAGGTCTCGTTTTTGGAGCTGCGACCATCTTGAGTGGATTTTCTGGTATATTCTGTGATCAGGGATATTGGCAACGGGTACGTACGATCTCATCGCATATCTGTGCACCTCCTGCGGAATGGGATATCAATCAACTCGTTTGGTCAGGCTATCGCTAGCCATCCTCAGTCGACCACAAAGGCATACGTGAGCGTTCATTGATATTTCAGTTCCGGACACTGGACTTACAGTACTTCAGATGCTGGGAGGTCTTTCTTGGTACGATCTTGAACGCATAGTCCTAATCGGGTTAACCCTGAACTCTTCTTAGGTTCGCTGTACCTTTCGCTTTCGCAAGTTGTCTTGGTTTAGCGGCACGAGGTCTGCAGCACAATGTAAGTTGAAATTAGATCTTATGCATCATCTCAGTGATTGAACGATGCTTTCCTATACTATTTAGCCCCTCTTTCCGACGTTCCCAGATGCCCTGTCCGCATCACAGGTCAGCGCTGGGCTAGCAGCACCAGCTGCTGCCGCTGTTGTCATGGGTAAAGGCGGCGCTATTGCCGTTTTACTTGTTGTCTTGTGAGTCCTTTACATCTATCGATGAAGGAACTTCTACGTAACCTTTGATAAGTATGGCAGTGACAAGCGCATGCAGTGCTGAAGTACGTACGTTCTCCAGATATTCGATTATTCTGTGACGGCTAATGCGTTTGGACTTATACCTGTAGCTCATCGCAGTATCGAGTCTTTTGTAAGTGAAAACACCACTCTAATATGCTTCAATTCTGCCTCACGACGCAATCTCTCTCCCTTTCGTTCAAGCTCCTACGAGTGAGTGAACGGCATCTATCATGCATTTTTGTGACCTTAACCCACAACCGGTTTTAGCATTTACAAGACCTACTTCGTTCCCAAAGCTCGCGGACCGGAAATCGTTCGGGTTTCTCATCTATTCATCTGCTTCTGGGCAGTATGGATGGGATGTTGGGCAACCATTGTGAGTCTTTCAATTATATGAAATATGTGTATCCTCGCTCAGCGTGTCCATATTAAGCTACATAAAGCGAACATTGACCTTGGATGGGTATGTACATGTGTCAATGACTTCTCTTTGAGATCATCGTAGACTCAAGTGGTTTGCTTTCTTCAGTTATTCTACGTTCAGTGAGTAATGTCGACAACATGCAGCGATAGACAACCTTACTAAGTCGATGCTTCCCACTCAGAGGAGTCGTTCTTAGCCCAGCCGTGATTCCAATCGGTCTAACAGTCACCTGGAAAAAACTGTCAAAGGCCGGTGTCTTATTAGGTCCTCTGATTGGGGCGACTTTAGGTTGGTCGCCTGTCCAAACAATACCACCTGATGTCTAATTATCTGCCTTCTTAGGCATGTTGGCGTGGCTTATAGGCTGTTGGAAGATATACGGTATAGCGACCTTTCATATCTGATAAGGTGTCACTGATTGATGCCTCTTTGAAAATACAAGGATCAATCAACGTGCCGAACCTTGCTGAACCTTATTCAGCTGTGTGCAGTGGTCTCACAGGTCTCCTATTTTCTGGAATAATCAGCGTCGGTGCCTCCCTCATCAGTTGAGTCTTTACTTTTCTTCCTGTTTACCTCCAACTCTTATCAATGCATTCCCCTAGGGCCTGCGAACTATGACTTCAAAGAAACCCGCAGCATCGCAAACCTCGATATAGAAGCAGAAGCCCCACCCGGTGATGCCGACGAAGTAACAGTAGAAAAGCCTTCATCAGAGTCTAGCAAAGATAAAAGGGTCATCGATGTGCAGGCCGTTCCCAGTTTTGATGACTCGCAATCTCCAAATGTTAAGGACCAACTCGTGGATCTCGCCGTTCTGCAGAGAGAATTCAAGCGTGCAGCCTTTTATAGCCTTACGCTGACGGCGATTGTCACCATTATCGGTATGTTCGAACGCCATATTACTTAGCTTCTATAACACTTAGATTTTGGATTCTGTGCAGTTCCTCTACCAATGTTTTTTTCCCATTACGTATTCAGCGAGAAGTTCTTTGGATTCTGGATATCCGTCAGCATGTAAGCCCGCCCAGTTTTCGAATGAATCTTTGCAAGACTCGTACTCATACCTTCCTCTAGAATTTGGGCACTTCTCAGTGGAACTTTCTCCGTTCTTTTACCTGTCTGGGAGTCAAAGATAGAGATAGCCCATATTCTCGTTGGGTGTTGGAGATCTATAAGAAGGCGGAGTTGACGCACTGCCCGTGTACCTTTTTTATGCTATTTCCAACTTTTATGTGGTCTTCCATCCTATACAGGACAAACAAAAAATAGAAAATATATTACGGAACGGCGCCGGGTGGTTTCAAGTAACTATATGTGTGGAATAAACGTAACTCATCTAATCGTTTCGTATGCACCAGGTGGGAGGTCTCTCAGGGCAACGCATGCTTCGACCAATAAAAAAGGACGAGCGACTACGTAAAATGGAATGGGAAAGACCATGGTGCAATGTAACGTAGGCGACACGCTGGTACCCTGGCCGCACGTGGCAAGGAAAGAAATGATGGGTAAAGACGTCCACGATATAAATTGGATAGGCCGTGATGATTATAGAGCAGACTCGCCAGAGAACTGACTCTATATTGGATGGGAAAATAAAAGACCATCCCGCACAATGAATGGCGTTAAAGGCTGCGCCCACAAGCGATGCAAATATGATCGCTCTAGTATTCTGGGCTAAGAGAAATCGGCGTGGCACTAGCGTGCAGGAGCGTGTTAGCGTATCACGCCTTTGCACGCTAGTAGCACCTATCGGCGTGCACGCTTGGTGCACGCTCAACTGCTCCACTGATAGTACACCTTGTTATATCTTTCCTCGATACATAGGCGCTGTAAATCATGACAAAATAATATTTCTTTGATTCTAATGAGTCATCAACGAAAGCAACAGTTGTTACTCAGAAGACAGTGCACTGAACTTGGCTCCTTTAATATTTGCACACAATCTTTCGGGGTGCACTGCTTGCTGTATCTATAAGCTCACATTCATTTTGTGAGTCAGTTCTGATCATAAGAATAATCTAGAATAATAGATAAACTCCATTCTTTAACTAATCTTTGAACAGGGCAACGATCAATGCATTAAGGATATGGTAGAATATCGCGAAAATGTTCTCCATGAGTCAAATGATATTGAAATATGCCTCTGATACCTTCTGTCTCATAGAAACACAGTACAAAGGTTCCTTGATAATTCTAAGTCTTGACAACACTGAGCATGCGTGACATGCCTTAGCGTGCCATCGGCGTGCACTAGCGTGCATCAAGCGTGCATTATATTTATATGGATAAAAGGTTGTACTGACAATACACAGGCTCGACGTCGAGAATAGACTCCCCTACGATCCTAATAAGAGGGCATAATGAAGCTTTCACTCCAAAGCCGTTTTCAAACAAGACATTGATTTTACTGATATTCCGTCATTTAATTTGGCCAACTAGCCAGACTTAATATTCTATAATGACAGTATTTAGCTGCCAATAAGGTATCTGAACTCATTTCCGAATGTCTACTTTGAAGAATTTTGTGTAGTAACTTCTGAAGCTGCCTGGTTCGGAAAATTCAACCTTTGGAAAAGTCAGTCTTCAATCCCTGTTTTTATCTATTCTATCCAATAAATTTCGACCAGATGAGGTAGTGCTAGAGAGTTGTACGTAAACTTTTTGGAGCCTGGAATAGAGAAAACATAGGGTAACGGTTTATTACCTCTTGTGGGAATTTCAAGCTCCTTGCTTAATTTCACCGTCTCCATTGATCGTCCCCAATAGCATCATTCAAACCACTCTGACATGGATAAAACTGTGAAATAAGGACTTGGTAGGTGTTTATTATGCTGTGGGGGACTAACAGTCTCCTTTGTGGCATGGCACGCATGGCACGCTCTTGCCAGAAGCTGTACGCCTTGCGCAGGTATGCTAGCAGCTGGGTATAGAACCGTAGTATCAACGATGTGGTCAATCCATAATTCTTATGGGCCTGAGGTTGCAGAGCAGTTTTATGCTTACCTTATCGAGCAGAAGACGAAACAAGGAACAGACGGCCTTTCCGGCGCGGCTGCTGCTGATGCGCTTCATTATGCTGTACAACGTACGGCAGGTAACGGATTCGGAAGATGAGCTATTGACGGGAACAGAGTGTAGAATAAGTTAGAGAATGGTTTGGATATTTCACAGTTCGTACAAAATCTAAATACCTGCCCTGACTGTTATTATCACCGGGGGCGACATGTAAATTGCTCAGCTTCAAGTGTTGGACGTCAACATTAGTTTGGAGGACGGGCACATGTTTAATCACTCCAATACCACCCAAACCTTCCCTCCGACTCGCCCAACCGCTCACACACCTTCCGCACTTTCTCATCATTCACATTCGCAACCGAAAAGCGTATCCACCTCTCCGCCTCTGGCACTTCCGTATCCTTCTCCACCGACTTCCAGTCAATCTTTCCATTCTCAAGATGTGGGTCAGTCAGCACTTCCGTCTCCGAGTGAAAAGGCTGAAGGGAGGCTGACGACGCCCATTTCCTCCGCCAACCTCCGACTAACATCCGCGGCTCCTACTCTAGCGAAAGGATGCTTCACGAAAGCATAATAACCCCCTTGAGAACCGATTTTCCATCTCTTGGGTATGACGTCCTTGAACAGAATATGTCTCGCGTGGACATTACCTGCCGTATGGTCCACAAACGTCCGCAGGCTGGGGAGGAGAGGTGCAAGAGCCAGCTGAACAGGTCTCGGGGCGCAGATCTGGACAGTATCCAGAATCTTCTTAGTCGACGACAAGAGATGAGGCGAGGCGACGATGGCTCCAAGACGGTGACCAGGTAAACAGTACGCCTTGGAGAATGAGAAGAGGTGGATGAAAGTATCTCGCCAGGAAGGGTTCGAAAAAAGGGTATGTGGCGCTGGGCCGCTGACGATGAAGTCGCGGTATGTCTCGTCAATGACGAGCGCGACGCCCTTCTCTCTTGCGAGAGACGCGAAGGAGGAGATGAGGTCTGGGGTGTAGATCGCTCCTGTGGGGTTGTTTGGGGTTACCAAGACGATTGCCTTGGTTTTGGAGGTGATGAGGTCTCTGCAGCGTTCGACAGAGGGGAGGAAGCCATCTTGAGCAATGGTTTGTAGCGCGACGGTCTTGACGCCAAGGAGGTTTAGGGTCATTCTTAAAGAATGAACCAGCCACATTAGACTTCTGGTCAAATTGAAGCTCTTGGGCATTTGCTTACTGATGGTTGAAATACCTGTAACGGATGATCAGTCAGAGGGCGGAGAAAAGACGAGAGAACCAGACATACCAAGGTATAGGTAGAATGACTTCATCACCAGCGTCCGCCAGACTCATGATCGACGCGACAAAAGCCAGATTACATCCAGCGGTCAACGCCAATCATCAGGCGCAGATCCACATCCAACCTGGGATCCACTCCATTATTCCTCCCATAAACGCCCTTCATCTCCTTACCAGCGCTCCCTTAGGCTGGCTCGCCATCCCACCTGGCGTACCCAAAACTTGAAGGTGACGATCCAGCTGCTCCCAGCGCAGCATGTACTTCCTCCGGCGGAGGTATGCCTGGCACACCCTGAGACATGTCCAGCAATGGATGGGCAGGGGTGCGTTATACCGCGATGCCCATTCGTACGCCCGTGGTATTCTGAGCAGTGAGAAATCAGCCAATCAGTATGCCAATGAATGCAAACATTTAAGAATAGGAATGACGTACGGTGGAGCCATTGTGCTAAGAACACCCCTGGAGAGCCTGAATCCGAGAGGTGTGGCCATTTGAGAAATGCTGGTGGGGATGGGTATGAGCTGGCGTAAAGATAGAGAGGGCAGGGGACAAAAACAGTTCTGCTTCGACTGCGATCGCTGTGGGAGCTAAATCGGAATAATACGGACCGGTCGGCCGAAGGAGGAGAGCCAAAATATCGAAAGTTGGACGTTGAAGATAAACCACTTTGCGAGAATGAAGCTGCAGTACAGGCATCTGAAGGCAATGTAAACTCTATATAGCCGCTTCGGTAGTTGCTCTTTGCCTCGTGGATCTAGAAAGACTTGTCAGTAGAGTATTCAAGACAGTATATAAAACAGAAAACCAATTAGAGGAAAAGACTTACAAAACTTTGATTACTTTATCCGGCACTACCGATTCCCATCTCAACGACATACTCTTCCCGCCCCATCCTCCTCATTTCCTCCACAACTTCTCCAACTTTCTCAAACTCCTTCCACGATCTCCAGAGCCGCCAGGTCCATTCTCTATATGACCCGTCCAGTTGCGCCTTGCTTTTCAGCCGGCAAAGACTCCACAAATCGTAGCTTGAGAGCAAGCCACTGCATCGCCTTGACGTTGTCTACGAACTCTTCGATGTTCGACTTCTCGCCTTGAGCATAGATCACACCTGGGTATCCGACTTTGGCGAAGCCGGAAACAGAGAGTGAAGAAGACCATTGCAGAAGAGACCTTCGCTTGTTGGGTGATATGAGGTGGTGAGATGTGAAGAGGGCGTGGTAAATTTCATGACCGGTTGATGGAGAAGGGACGGATGCTGGAAGAACGCTGAGGTGCTGAGGACTGTTCTCAGAGCGTGTCTCGAGGTCTTCACGTAGTCTAGGGAGGAGGTGCGTTGACAGCAGCTCGTAAATAGGGTATCTAAGCGAGAAATTGTCATTTAAAAAAGTCGAAGCAAATCAGCCGAAAGACAAGGCCTACTCTGCGTCAGAATCTCGTAAATCCTTCAAACTAGCAGTTATAATGCGCTGCCATGCTTCCTGGTGATCCCTGGAAATATCATCCCCCTTCACCGACACGGAACCACCTGGAAAGGTCTCGACCTGCTTCCCAAAGAGTGTGATTTCGAACCACATCTTTTCCCCGTCCAATTGGACAGAGAAAAAAGCTTCAGAGCTCGGCATCGCAGCGTCTTCTATATTTCCCTCCGAAAATTGTTCCAACGCATTTAGCCATGCCTCCGGTTCGTCAAGGAAAGTGAGGTGCTCATCCGGCAGCAGAGAACATTGAATCAGGTGCAATTCCTCAAGGACACGGCTCCTAGAGGAAGAAGCTGTCATATTGCTATGACATAGAGGATTTGCTGTACTGAGGGTGATATCGGAGGGTAAAGAAAAGTAAAGGTCGGGAAAAGAAGTGAAGACGTCGTCGAGCACGATGATGGGCTCAGTGAATGCCGTTCTTTGTTTGTCGGCCACCTTGCTAATTAAACATACGGATCATGTTGACAGACATCACAACGATCACATTATCTCCCGTCATCTCTGAGCTGGGGTTGATACTTATAAACCTCTAAATCGACGAACTTCTGTTACAGGTGAAACTTACAGGATCTTATAGGTGTCATTTTTCTTTCCAATTCATTCCTTGAGCTTCAAATCTTGTCTCGACTCTCCTGCAGTGACATTGACGAGCGCATCGTTGACGCAGAATTCCACAGTTTCAAGTTTCCGTACTTTGATATCATCATAAAGATGCCCTTTTCAACAGACATATCTTGGCCCGCAGGCCTTCTTTCTATGTTCCAGTTGCGCAGCGGTGAGCTCGCGCCAATCCAAGGTCGGTACAACGGCCCTTACAACAAAATCCTCAACTACTGTTTCGACACATTTGACTTCTTCATCGCTCCCGAGTTTCCTCGCAACCAGACTGCATCTTCCTTCCACGTCAACAGCCTTGACCCAGAGATATCCTTCATCGTCTTTAACGCCCAATACCTTCCGGTGCTCTTTGTTCAAATCAAACCCGACGGGTGGGCTAGTAGACCTGACCTTCGGCTCAAGGCAGACAAGGAAATGCGCGAGCAATACGACTCCTTGACTTCCACCTGCCCAGTTCCCCACTTGCATGGATTAAGCCTGCTCGGAACCTCTCTACGTGTTTATTGCGGGGATTGCTTCACGAGGGAGATCGAACCCACGTTTGAGGGTCGTCCAAGCTACTACCACGCCCTTCCTTTCGACTTTCTCGAGGGCGCATGGAACCTCAACATTCTTTCCCAAGAAGGGTTCATCAAGATGAAAGAGATTGTCGAGTACATCTTTGCCAGAGAAACGTTGTCGTAGCCAACTGAGAAGGTGTGTTCTTCCACTTCCTATACGAGTATTCCAAAGTTTGAAACTTTTCACTCAGTAGTCTTCCGAAATTTCATTTATTTGGCACTTCCTTTACATATACGCATCAGAAAAATGCGGAGGCGACATTACACGTTGAAGTAACCTAATTTCGAATTAGTCTCTGACACGAATAATGTAGATATTCTATATAAAGAAAGAAGAAGGAAGGTTGGAATGTTCAGAGGGCAGTGAATGACAGTGCTCAGACACCAGGACTAGATCAGCGGGCTAGACGGACTAAGGTTTCACCCAAGTTTCACCAGGAAGAAAACTTGAAGGGAACGTATTTCACGTTCAGCGTTGCAAATCAGTATAACAGGTGTGGACATGCAGCCTCGTGAGCTGAACAAAATGCAGAGGGGATGCAGGAGCTTGAAGCCGAAAGAAAGATTGGTCAGGCTTACGGACGAATGAGGACCAAGTAGATAAGAGAGTGTGTGTAAAGCCGACCGTTACGGATAGGACGGTATGGAGTCTGGATTTCGGAACAGTCGTCATTCCATACTACAGCCAATGACGCAAGAGATCTGAGAGGGTGAACTATCTTCCAGTTACATTTAACATTCAGCACTGAAGCCAAAACGTTCATTTAGGAGCTCAGAGCTCCGCAAGACCGCAGCGGTTCAATTGATTGTTCATGTCGTTTCCTGGTCGCAGATGGAGCGCAGCCAAAAGAGAGGAAGATAACTTCTGAATTGACCTTCTTTCTGGGAATAATATCTCCTTTCACAATGAGGCAAAATGAGGAGTTCATGCAATGTATGTAGCGTTCAAGAAAGAAAGCACTCGATTCCAGTAAATCTGCAGTTTTTCGGATATTCAAATTTCACATCGGATTAAATCACATGACCGCCAGTCCTCCACGTTCCGACCTCCGAACCTTCCCTCCCATTGCCAGCTCATCGTGCATTGTCCAGGCTCCTCGCCAAGCACGCGCTTACCATGAATATATTCCAAGTCTGACGCATTGAGAATCGTCTCATTGCCATGTATAATTCTATCTGATTGCCGATTACCGATGGTCATTGGTAAAATCAACATCACTGGAATTTCCTCATGCATATCAGCTACCTTCTTCCTCGTTCTACCGTAAACCTTTCTCAGCTAGGTCATAATGGCTCCTTTCTTTGATTCAACACTTTGAATCTGGGCTCTTTTATTATGACCGAGCTCCTACACAGGCTATCCTGAGCCTGGAAAGACAACAGTGTACGACACGACACGATCGATAGATCTCGATACAATCCCTCTCAATGGCGGGTTCTTACTCAAGCTCTTGACATTTCCACTGACCCATACTTGAGCGGCCTCATATACAACGTCCTCGTACGCTTCTTTGTGGGAAATCGGTCAAGTGTAGGTCGTTCTTCTTGTTTTCCCCTCACATCTATCCTGAGTGCTGTCTGATAAACATGTAAAAAATTTTCCAGCCACGCCGTTGACGTCGTACTGCGCTCTGAAATTTCGGACGTGAAAGTTGGCGATCATATATTGGAATTTTTGGTACGTTTACTGATTCTGATATACCACCATCTTTTCTTACATAAAAAATATTCCGTAATCAAGAGCCTTCAAGGTTTACGAATTATTGACAATCCCAGCAAGTTGCCATGGTTCGTATTCGCGGGTGTACTCGTATGCCTGGTACGTTTCTCTCATTCTGATTGCTCCTCTACGGCCACTATTCATCGTGACATGTTCTAGGCAAGACAGCTAAAATGTGCGTCTTCAACATGCATTGACTGGTGCGCTGATCTTTGTCCGCTTGTGAGCATCTGCCCTTCAATTCTTTGAAACTTGCTTCAACTGATATCTATCTCAGCCTTCAGAAACCACAATGTACGATCTTGGATTTTTTTCGAGTTCTTGCGCTCACTTAGCACTTTTGCCACTTGGCAGTGCAAACTCAGTAGGAATTTCTGGTCGAAATTATCAGCACCTCGTGTAAACCATACCTATTCAACGCGCCTTTTATGGTCCCTTTTTAATTCTTCGATCAAAGC
This sequence comes from Gymnopilus junonius, assembly GCA_015501075.1. Taxonomy (NCBI): domain Eukaryota; kingdom Fungi; phylum Basidiomycota; class Agaricomycetes; order Agaricales; family Galerinaceae; genus Gymnopilus; species Gymnopilus junonius. The sequence goes on along the minus strand of JADNYJ010000037.1, from coordinate 245,709 downwards.
TATCTTGGTCTAAAGTTCTGCAGAATGCCTTTTTATCCAGAAAAACATGAGGCGCAAGTGAGGCACGAACACCACCTGGGCAGCTTCATATTGCTAACGTGCTGTATCTCGTCGACTGCAGCTTCGAGCTTTCTTTCTGTCCCTTCTTAACACTCTCGACCGTTCTTCGTTTTCCGCCAGCATGCCGTCCAGGAGACCCACCATGACTTCGACCATGGCAAGCTTTCTAAATGCCGTCCGTCCTAACGGTAACGGTACCACCCATAACCGCTTGACTGTTCCCGCTCCAGCCAAGATGAACAAAGCGTTCTCTGCATCCTCGACCTTTTTGGCCACCACTTCACTTCTCGGTACGTTCTGCATGATTATCTTTTCTTCAATATACCTTGATGCTATTGGCGCATTCAGGAAAGGTTGCCGTGGTTACTGGTTCTTCGCGTGGTATAGGAGCCGCTATTGCCAAATGCCTTGGAGAACACGGAGCCAATGTCGTCGTAAACTATGTAAACGACATCGAGGCAGCCAACGACGTCGTTCAGGCCATCCTTTCTCAAGGAAAAGGAGGAGCGATTGCGGTGAAGGCGACACGTCGACGGTGGAAGGCGGTCAGCTCCTCTTGGACGAAGCTGTCAAAAAGTTCGGCCGCATTGATATATTGGTTTTGAATTCTGGGATTATGGGGAGCAAGACTCTGGCGGAGCTTGATGAACCCTTTTTCACTTCTCATTTCGATACGAACGTGCGAGCTCCATTATTCATGGCGAAGGCTGTGGCTCCTCTGCTTCCGTCACGTAAGTTTTCTCAATTATCTGGGGCATTTCATTAAAATTTTATCATTATATTTGACATCAGCCGGCGGCGGATCATCTTCTTTTCTTCCAGTCTAACTTCCGCCACAAGTACGTTCATCTGCGATATTCGTATCTGAAATCGTTGTTCATCTTAAATAATAGCCGTAACGCCGAATGCTCTTGTCTACCTCGCCACCAAGGGCGCCATTGAACAGATATCTCGAGTGCTGGCAAAGGACCTTGGTGCACGTGGTATCACCGTGAACACAATATCTCCTGGTCCGGTCGACACGCCTCTGTTCCGAGAAGGCAAACCTCAGAGCATCATAGACTCGATTGCGAAGCAAAACCCATCACGTCGACTAGGAGAGCCGGATGACATTGCGCCGATTGTCGGATTTTTGGCTAGCCAAGCCGGCCAATGGATTAATGGTCAGAATATCAGAGTCAACGGAGTAAGTGTCGCTCTTCTGCACTTGGAAATCGACTGAAATTGTGCCCCATTTAAAGGGATTTGTCGTCTGACTACGCTAAGTGGTCGTTTTTTTATGTCTCGAGAGGGTTGGCAGTGCTTCCTGTCTTTCAAACTTGGAATACGTATTATTTTTTTATTTTCTGACCTTCATGTTCGAATAGATGCGCCGTTCTGCGTGCACTTTATTAACATGTTAGGCTGTGCGAGCGCGATGCATACAAGTCGTATTTATTTACATTTGTCTACGTCGTAACACATAGTCAATGCCAGAGGAAACTCACGACAATTCTAATGATTCTTTGAGGGCATCTTAGAGAGCCAGCAAAGTGGTTAAGTATGGTTGAACGAAAGTCCTCATATCTCAGGCATTTAGACCGTTTACATGGTTGAAGTAAAGATGATTTAATAGTGCTAATTTAAGCCGGATCCGGGACTAGAGAAATCGACATGGCCACTTTACTATTATTGCACTCAATTATGCCCTTCCTCAGTATATTAGCAACTGTAAACCATTGTACATTGATATTTCCTTGCCATAACGGTCACAGCATGACATGGAGTCACGTAAAGGGAGTCTACTTAACTGGCATAAGACGGACGCATACGAGGTCACCTGACCTCTTCAGTAAGTCACGAGATACAAGCAACCGCGCGTCGCCCGACGCGTCTTTGCCTTTAACCCAAGTTCATAACTGATACCAGCACCGGGCTGCAGACAAACAGCAAGAATGATACATGAAATTCTAGGCGGATAATATACATAGGACCATGTAAGTAAGTATCACAGGAGAAAACGATCAAAAAACCAAAATGAAACCGGGGGAAAAAAAAAGAAAAGAGACGAGGACCAATGGTAGGGTGGAGGTGCATGGGGAAGGGGTGGATATGCTAGTATATTATGCGACTGTCCGAGTGAGAGCAACAAACGAAACTTATCTAGTTGAATATGGAGCGAGGTGTGGACGTGTTTTTATAAGAGAAACAAAAGGTATAAAAATGAGATGAGATGAGATGAGATGAGACTGATACAATATGTAGAAGCATAGATCGATGAGGATAACAACAACCAAGGTCGCGGTACGCCTAAACGTCCTTGGAAAGATATGTATACTGAGAAGAAAAAGATGAAAAATGAAAAAAAAAATTGGAAAAGAGATAAAAACGAAACATATGCGATCGACGGAAACCCATGATGGTACACACAGAGAGAGACGTTTAAACCAGAAAAAAAGGAAATGAGATAATGAGATAACGATAACGTAATGGCACTATTTGAAATGTGAACTGCTAGCATGGATATTGCGATAGTTTGGTGTGGTTTTGGTTTTGGGTGTGTTGAGGCCCCCCGTAAGTTAGGCCGAAGAGTAGAGGGTGGATATGAATAGAAAAAGATAAAGTAGAAAGTGAAAAAGCGAGAGATAAAACAAGGGGGGGAGGAGGTGCGGAGGCGAAAAGGAGTGCCAAACTCCAAACTCCGAGTTGGACGACGACCCCCAAGAAAAGTCGATCCAGTATAAAGAGGCGAACAGCGCGAGAACAAAGACAGGATGCTCGCAATCTGTCATCCTATACTGAATAAGTAATCGTCAGCTGATGAAGCAGAACCTGACGCAGCAAGAAGGGCTCTCAAAGAAAACCCCCCCCCCCCCCACCTTCTCTTCTCTCTTCCGCCCTTTTTCACAACGACACTCCAACATCAAACATCAACGAACTTGCAGCGCTGGACCTTCCTGTCCAGGACCACCACCACTGACGGTGCCGCTCGTCGGCCCCGGCCCGGGTGTCTGTGCAAAGCACCACTGCCGAACAAAGGCTTGATACACCGCATCGTCCGTCTTCTGCGGCTGAGGATGACGGGTGGGCGTCGAAGGCGGCGACGCAGGCGATGCGGGCGCTGCTGTAGGCGTCGTCGCTGATGAAGACAACGGAGAGGTAGTGGATGCCGAAGCGGCAGTGAAAGAAGGAGATGGAGAAGGAGAAGCGGCGGAAAGAAAACCAGACGACGAGGGCGTGGGCGTTCCCAAAGGAGAGCGGGAAGGAGGGGAAGGCACAGGTGATGTCCTGAAAGAAGACAAAGATACCGCCGATGGAGAAGACCTGCTGCTGCTGCTGCCGCCGGCTGCAGCTGCACCGAGAAGACTGCCACCCGGGTTCCTTATTAACCCAGGTCGATAGACGGCACTACCACCACGACGGGTAGTAGGAGAGCCCGACCCAGAGCCAGAGCCAGCAGCCGAATCACTTCCACTCCCACTGCCAGACGACGACGAATTTTTCTTGACCCCACCGCCGCCGCCGCCGCCGATACTAAACATGGCCTTGGGCATACGCTCAACGCCATAACCATCAGCCGGGCCTTCCCTTCCATGCGCCGGATCCTTTCGTTTCCTCTGAGGGGGCATCACACCACCAGGCCCACCAAACATAGAAGAAGAAGAAGGAGCAGGAGGGTGATGAACCATACTCCTCTCCTTGATATTCTCCAACAAAGAAGCCACATTGGCGTCCTCTTCATCATCATGTGCCGCCGCCAAGCCAGCATTGGCGGTATTAACTGCAGCGGAGGCGGGGGGCACTCGAGCTTCCTGATAGGGTTGCTGAGCTTCGTAATGCTCCTCTCGACCTTCCCCTTCCGCATGTTTCTTCGTCCCAAGACCACCAACCACATCTCCAAACGATCCCCAAGGCCAATAAAAACTCCCTCCTCCTCCAGCTCCCTTCCCACCACCACCACCATTAGCCGACGACGACGACGGGCCCATAGTCGAAAACGGCGGCGAAGTCCCCATCATCGCATCTGCAGCACTAGGCGGGCTGCCAATAGCCGTAGGCGACATACTACCACCCACACGTGGTTTGGTGATATCCAGCCCTCTTCTGCTTCCATCAGCATCATCATCATCATCAGAAGGGGCTACCACAACGCCCAGCTCAGCAGCGAGCTCATCATGATCATGTGGCAAAACATGCCGAGAGGACCCCCCACCACCACCCCCGCCATCATCACCCAAAATGGGCGTCTGCACCGGCGTCGACTCCGCACTCGTCGTAGCCGTAGTCGTAGGCGTAGTCGCAGGCGAAGGCGAGAGCGCCGTGGGTGAAGTCGGCGCAGCGTAGTTCCTCAAGTTCAACTTCTTGAGCCTCTCCAGCGTACTATGCGCCAGGGCCGCTTGGTGCTGCTGATGTTGCTCTGTGAGCTTTTGATAGACGGTGGGAGAGGATTCGGGTTGTTGCTGGAACGACAACCCGGGGGAGAACCGGCCTTGTTGTTGTTGTTGGGTATAAGGTGATTGCGGATGTTGAGATTATACATGGCTTGCGCCTGTGCTTGTCCAGAAGGGAAAGACAACGAGGAAGAGATTTGAGGAGCCGCATACGTCTTTCCGTTGCTGCTTCCATGCATAGTCGGCGGAGGAGAATACGCGGCTATGACAACACACAAAAAAAAAATCAACGTCCTCCTTCTACAGCCAAGAACGAAAATAACGTACAAGGCGCACTGAGGATAACACCCCTCCTATACCCCGCACCAGAAGACGACGACCAAAACCGCCATCCTTCCGTTCCCTTCCTTCAACCGCAACCAGCACCTTCTCCCTCTCAACCCTCCTAAACCCAAACCCATAATTCCTCCCGCCATTATTATCCCACCACTCCGCAACTGTACCCAACCCTCCCCCAGGAACGCGCACCGTCTCCACAACCTGCCCTTCCATCGACGGCGCAGCAACGCCCGCAGAGTACCGCCCGACGAGCCACATCGTCCTTTTCTCGAGGCTCTCGGATGTAGCGTAATCTTCCAGGTTGATGTGGAACCTGAACCGATCCCAGGCGGGTGTATCCCCAAATACCGCTCCGGTATTACCGCTTGGTTCCAAAGCGTAAGGCGACAAGACTTTCTCCCCCTGTCGACCCTCCCTCCGACCCCAGACCGAACCAGGAAGCGCGTCAAGGCTCCGCTCGTACTTGGCCAGGACGTCGTTGGTCGTATGCCAATCGTCCATCGTAAACCGAACAGCAACGGTTTTTTGGTACGTCACATTGCGCACGAGAACGGTGCCGGTGAGTGTTAGCGGACGCGAGGGCGTCAGTGATGAGCCTTGCAATGGAAAGAGCATAAGAACGATGTCAAATAAAGTATTAAAAAAAAGAAAGGAAAAAACATACCCTCATCTCTGACGAACCCAACACTCTCCAGGTACACATTCCCATCCGCCCTCTCCGCACCGCGCATGGGCACATCCGAAGAATGCTCCATATCCACATCATAAAACCACTCTTTCTCAATCACCACCATTTCCTCTTTCTCTTTCTCCTTCTCCTGTCCAACCGCCGCCAACGGGCTTCTAGCCACCTTGGGGAACGGATACCCCTGCGCCGTCGCTTTCGCGCTCACACTCGCAGAAGGCGATGCGGATCGATATCCACCGAACCCATACCCATTATACCCATTCCATCCCCAACCCCACTTGCCCAACCCATTGCCCCCGTTCGAACTCCCCTCCCCCTCCGTCTCCGTCTCCGTCTCCTCCCCCACCCTCGAGAGCGACAAACTCGCGGGCCTAGCGGACCTGTTAAAGACTTTCACAGTCGCCAGCGTATCTTCCTGCGATGGGAAGTGCACATTCTTCGGTGGCGGTGGGTGGTAATAATAAGAGGAATCTGCAGAACCTGGGGAACCCGGAGGGCTGGGGGAGAGGGACTCCTCGGATGTGTTGGCGTTGGAGGTTCCTAGTGGGGTTGACGTTGCGTCAGAGGTGATGGAGGATGAGAGCGAGGGTGGAGGAGACCCGGAAGCTTGGGAAGAGTCCAGAGAAGAAGGTGCAGGTGCGTGACCTAGATGAGGCGTGGAAGGCGCGCTGGCTGCTCGCTCGTGCAGGTGGTGCGGGGGGTGGTGCTGATGCGGGTGGTGCAAGCGATGATGATGATGCGGAGTATTTTCTGGTCTCCTATGGAGATCTGGCCATAAGATGCTCGGCACGAGACTTTGCGGGGGGAAAGGGATATTCGGGGACGAGCTCGAGCTCTTCAAGCTGCTCTTGAGGGGCCTGCCATTGGACAGGAGGATGGGCGTGGACGAGGTACGGGAGAAGAGGGTCTGAGCTGACGGGTGGCGACGCTGCTTGGATCTTCAGAAGCATCGGGGTGGGTGGGGTCGTCAGATATGCTCGAGCATGTAAAGGCCGGGGCAGGGAACGGAACGCTGGAAGGCGCTGCGGTAGGTGAGTGTGTGGGCGATGTCCTGGCGAGGACCGGGGAAAAGGGACGGCCAGCTGGCCTTGTTGAGGTGAGAAAGGCGTGGGTGCGGTGTCGAACGGCGATGTCTTAACCTTCAGCCTGAGCGGAGGAAGTCGCCGGAGCACATCTTCATCGTCGTCATTATCCGCGTCCCTCTGGATGGACACTTTCGGAGGACGCTGAGTCAGAACATCTTCCCCGGAGGAATCCTCTTCGTCATCATCGTGTCCGAGCAGGAAGGTCGGCGGCTTCTTTGTGCTGCTGCTGCTGCTAGCACCCGTGCTTGGACCTCCGGGTGGACCCGCGGCGAAAGCACGTACGGAAGGACCAGGAGTGCTGGGCGCGCTGGCAGTCGAACGTCTCCTCGGCAGGGCACCCAACGAGGAGGAAGTGGAAGTGAACGCAGTTGTCTCTGGTGGAGTTATATGAGTATGGGAGTAGGACCTGCGGTGGCCCGAGCGGCCTTGGGATGGGGTGTAGCTGTAAGCATGTAGATGCTGCTGCTCCTGCTCAGTGGGATGATGGGGTAGTGGGGACGATGGAGATTCAGTGGGCAGAGCGTAGGGCATTCAGTTGAGTTACGGGGTTCAGAAATAGCGAGGCGGGTAAATGGCCGCTTTTTTGGCAGACGGTGATGAGGGGGCAGAGACAAAAGAGAATGGTCTGCGTAGTGCGGGAGGAATGTATTGGAAGAGACAGATAGAAGATAACAACTTCGGATAGATGTCGAAAAGCTCGGCCTGGAATGAGTCTAGTCAGTCATTGGATCGCTGTAATGCAAAAATATTTCAGGAAAACATATCCCGGAAACGCACCCTCAAATGACCAACCCAACCCGGCGGTTGTTCTCAGATGCGTGTGGCCCCGCCCGCAACTTGCGTCAAAACCCAATTGAATTCGAAAAAGCAGCGACAACGAGAGGGAAATTGACAGTCGCTGAGTGAGACAGGTAGGGGAATGACGTCAATTCGTGATCATAAAGTGGAGTTTTCTTGTGAATGTACAAGCTCGTGGCCGAATGGAAGGATGATAGGAACAAAAGATGGACGAGGCGAGGGGAGGGCGTGAGGAAGGGAAGGGAGGAGGAGAAGGAGGGAAAGCCGGAGCGGGGGGTAGGAATGAAAGAGGAACGACAGGGAAGGGTAGATATCCGACAGGAAAAAGCAAAAAAAAAGCCGTCAGGGATAACGCAAAATGGAAACATGCACATGCGAAAATATGCAGATGCGATGGCGCCGGCTATCTAAACCGCAAAACTCAATTGCACAATACGCCCCCCATTCCCGCCCCCAATTCATATTTTCCCGCCCTCTCCATTCCATTCGAATTCCATGCAAACCTACCTTCTAATGTTCCATAAATGGTATGTTTTAGAGGATATTTTTATTTTTGGGGCGTTCGATTTGAATTTTTGACAGCACAGCACCCCTTCGAATTCGGCTGATCCACGTTCGACACCCACGACACCCAAACGACGCGCCTTCGAAAAGTCTATGTAGATCCCTCTTTTCTCAATGCTGAATTCTCTCCACCCTATATATGCATCCTCTTCTCAATTGTACGAATCCCAAGCCCAAGGATGTAACCCTCAAATCTCCGTGACCCTCCGTGGGGCTTCCCACCATGTTTAACTCACCTGCCCATTCTCCCATTCATTTCCAAGCTCTTACTTCGTTCTCATACCTATCGCGCTTTCAGGTCCGAATCCGAAAGACGTCCGATAGCTATCGGTGCGTGTATTTAGCGTCTATCTCTCTCGTAAGTTCATTACATTAAAAAGCCGTACAAGTAACGTAACGTAGTAACCCTTGCGCGACTGGCCCGCTCCAGGGGGATGACAGCTGGAAACCCAGTCAGTACGTTCATTCAAAAAACAAATCGCGTATCTCTAATCTTTACGGCATCTTCCAGACCTGATAGATGCTGTGCACCCCTTGCCAATGCCGTTGCTTTTCCGATTCGATTCCTGCGCATGCGTTCCCCTGTCACAAAAAAAAACGAAGGGTTCCTTTCCTTGGTCAGCCTTTGGTTCCCTCTTCGTTCTTCGTTCTTCGTTCCGTTGTACGTATACATAGGATAGATAGTCCCCATGAATACCTCCGCAAGTCATCGCATTCGAATAGAGGATGCTAGAACCCGACTTGAGTCTAAGAAGCACCAGTGAGGTATTCTTACTCGGGCTCCTACTACTACTTACTTACATACAAGTTGATAGATGGGAGGACGAGATACTATTGGCACGTTGGTACGCACCAATAACAAACGCACCCCCCACACCCACGGACACCTCCTTCCCAAGTAATTGATGGGCGATCCAGGAATAACCACCCCCCATCGCCATCGCATTGTTCGACGTGTCTGGAACTTCCGACCAGGGCCGAGTACCCGCTCCTCTGAATCAACTGGGGTTCTCGAAGGGGTACTCCTTCACCTCCTTATCTCAATTAGACTCATTATCAGAGAGCCCAAGAGAGTCTACCCCCCCTCCCCACTGCGAATCTCAAGGCACGTTCGCCCAGCAATCAACTATGTACATACATCCACTCCCCCCGCCTCCCGGAGTCGATTACCCGTCAAGTCATAATCTTATCAACACTCGACACTCGAACACAGCACCTAACCGATCCCCGATCCATCTCGATCAATTCATCTTCCAACCAACTCAGGGCTTCGGTCCCTTTCGCCTTTTCCGATTTCGGTCCTAACGCCCTTATTCTCTCCCATCGATTCATCATTCCATATCCAATAATACATACCCCCTCTACTCAAAAAAGTTGAAAAACCCCTCATTGATCTCAAACATGATAAGCAGGGAAAAAAAAATCCACACGAAAAGGCTAAGCCCCACGCTCGACGTCTCTCTCACTATTCAAATTTCAGAATATCAGAATGTCAACAAGGTGTCCTTTGTTCGAGGCCGGAAGCGCGCTCTAGACGACTTTGGAAGTCTGGGCTTTATTAGTATTTGTCGAGTACATATTGGATGGATGTATGGACTCTGCACAGCTTACATACACCACCTACATACGATGCGATACGGGTCTGGTTCTTTCAACCCGTCTTCGATTCCACTTATAATAGATAACAGATCAGGGCAAGACCGACGCCAAGGACCCTATTGTATTGGCATGCAAGGCAAGTTAACGGGTCCACATACATCCCTCACTCCACTTTACCCACCTTTAACTTCGGATTGAGAGTTCGTTGAAAAAATTTCGAATCTAAATAAAGTAACGTTGTCTGCGCAAATGATGGCGTGCTGAGCACGTTCGTTAGAAAGAAAAAAAAGGGAAAGAAACTGTTTGTTTAGTCGTTTCGTTGCATGCATTCTGGATACATGAAAGGTTGAGTGAAAGCAAAAAAAAGCAAAGGAGTAAAGGTAAAAGAGCAGGAAGGATGAACGGCACCGAGCGCCGAGCGCCGAACAGCTCCCACCGAACCTCAAATTAACATTAACCTCAACTTCCACACCGTCATGCCATGGAGCAGGCGGAACGCGTCTTCGTCTGGAAATTATCTTCTTAATATAAGTACATACATACACCAACGCCGTCTGATAAGCTGACTAGCCTATAACTTCGACATCCCATCCCATCCCATCATATCATCCCTTACCATCGGCGTGGGTGGTTTAGACGTTGACAACTCCTTCAGGACAGGCTTCCAAGTTCACCACAGGTCATTCATTCTGGATTCTTGATTTCATTTCGGTTGACCTCCCGCGCGTATTACGCCGCAAAGATAAGTACGAGTATTCTTAGAAAGTGTAGATGGATTCTCGTACGTTGTCTTATCTCTACATATAATTTTGTTTTGAGCCCGACTGAGGCTTCCTTCAAGGTTTCGTGCTGTCGTGTGGATATCAGTAGCTGAAAGGTTCATGATGGTCAGGCAACCTTTCCTCCTGCTCCGATTCTTTCTATCAAGAACTAAAGTCGGAATGAGTAAAATATTTAAAATACCTCAAACCAAAACTTGGAACGTTCTCACACTGAGATACCGACAGCTCGAACCGTACGGTATGTACATACTTAGTGAAAAGGTCGCACATTCCTTTAGAAGTCTGAAACTGGCACCACTTGAAGATTTCCAGCCGACTTCCCTTCATCCCGACTCACTTCTACGTACCCCCTCTTCTCACCCCCATTCCATTTCTTTCAATCAAGCCATCCACCATGGATCACCCCTTGGACTTGGAGTAGGAGTAGAGTAGTACCCCCTACTACCAGAGCGGAGCCGGATTATGGTTGACCACAAACTTCCATTTCCATACTTAACACCAGGAACGCCACTCTATTTCAGTAGCCTCATGGCGAAGAATACATACGTCCAATTGCTGGGTGTTCTGTTCTAGTACGCTTCAGCCGCTTCTTCGTCGAAATTCCAGGCAGTGCTTGGGTTGAAAAACGGCCGCCAATTTAAAAATGAATCTGATGCGCAATCTCCACAAAAGGCATGTCGCTCCTATATGTCTTTTTCTCAAACGCGTTGCTTCTGTCCTTTATCTATCCTAGATACCTCAAATGCGAAGAATCAATCGTATCATGCTTCAACTCCATAACGTGCATTTACAATGCGCAAGCACCTGTACATACGAAGACTTGACACCAAGTTCGTGTTGATTAGGAAGTGATGTAAGTTATGATACCCTTTTCCTTATCATCTAATCGACATTTTGCAAATGGTATGTATGGAGCAGTTACCAAATAAATTCATATTCTTACCCCTCCATGTTTTCCCCACATCCCCTTATCGCCCACCCCCATACCACCCCAAAGCGCAAGGGCCCCGATGGTGGAGTAAAAATATTCCAGCCGACGGTGGGTGGTGGCATTGAAATTTGAAGGGGGTATTGCCAGATTCAGGGCCTACAAACGAGGAAGGAAGGCTTCGAGATAGACGGCGCGTATCCCCCACAAACGGACCATAATTGAATGCGGGGTGCGAACTTTGAATGTTGGAATTGAAAGAGATGTGGAGCGATAGGAGGTAGCACCTGCAGTGATCACTATAGAGATACGATTAGACTTTGAACTTCCAATGGTGAATTTAACATGAATGGCTAAACGACCAAGTCACGATGGCCTGTATGTTTTTCTGACAATGACTTCGGTAGCTTCAAACATAAGCATAAGGTTAGATATCCCACAGATCAAGGACTTTGCCGGTAGCTGACATTTCTAAGTTCTATCCTTTCCCTCCTAACGTGGAGCCTAATTGGCAATCGCGACGTTCAGCTTATCGTAACCTTGAGAAGCTTCAAATTGAATATCTGCTCAGGAGTATAGCTTTCCGGACAGTTACAAATGGCAACTCCCGAATGCATAAAACGTGCGTCCCAATATGTACTATCAGTTTCATCCCAGATGCATTCTCTTTATACGCCATAAAATAGTCTCAAAGTCGTAGTGTAGGATGAACACAACAAGTTTTGCGACCTGCAGGTTCTACGTCATCTACAGAAGAAGACCACTGCAAGACATTAGTGTGGCGCAAAGTACCTGAACAAACCAGGCGAAGGCCCGATAGAAGCCGATTTTACGTTTTCATGTCCGACTTGACTTGACATTCCATCATTCCCTTGCTCAGGTCGTAAAGGCAATCTCCGTGAGTGAGCCTGGCACCGAATCCTGGTTTCCTCCTTATCTCGGCTATTTCAAACAAGTCAAAGAAGGAGTCAAGGTGTAAACGAAGTGTCCTTGTGGAAATTAACGTACAGGTTACTAGGTTCATGTGAAAAGTTGACTGCCGTCGTCACCTTGTATGGACCCAGAATGGCGTTTTAGTTGCATCACAGCTTTGAAATCGATGACTCCGTGAGCGCCTGCGCATCAGACTGGAGGTTGTCCTTTCCCTACATAATCGTTTTAAATTCACTTTAAATTCGACGAGCGGAAGATAAATCGTTAACACCTTTCGAGAAATAATGAACAAGGATGGTTATCAAAAACCTTGAGAAATAGTTGTGCATAGTCGGAATACACAGTGCCCAGGTATGATAGAACAGAGCGCCGAGTATGTCAGGACACGGAACGATCCCCCGAAAGGCAGGAAAAGATCACCAAAAATAGCCCACGACGTACACGGTCTTAAAATAAGACACCGGACATACTTACAGTGATAAGGGTGAGAGCGCCAGACCGACATACTATGGAGTTCGATGTACAGACCGACGCCAACGAATTTGATGGAGTCGATCCGGAATTAAGGAATTGAAATAGCTTACTCGCTTGTGTACAAATGCTATCTTTATATACTCCTCTGAAAATGACCTTCAGAGGGGTCTAGAGGATGCGGCGAAATGTATGAATTTCTTATGCTCTCTTTAGAGCTATGGTCCACGATTTACAAGCCATGACTTGAATTATCACGGCGGAGTATATGGGATTTCAGAATTAATTCAAATATTAAAGGAACGAAAAGATAAGGTTGATTTAAGATTCAGAGTCTGGACTCTGGATACAGAGAGATATCCGTGACCGTTCTGTTTTCTATAGGTTGGAAGCGAAGCACCACAGCTGTTTCGGTAAGAAAATTTACTGGCTAACTATGAAGGATGCAAATTCCCCAAACGCGGCACCGGTCAAGATAGGCTGATGACATCTTTGCGGTCAGTAGATATACTCTAGACTAAGACAAGACCGGAAAGCCACCCTGAGCTCCGAGAGTGAGGAAAAAAAGTTTTCCACATAGTAGAGTTTCAGCTACGTGTCCAGGTAAGAGAGGGAGATAATGAGCTGGAGAACAAAAAGACGGACGGCAATTCGCGTGAAGTCTGGATGAGTCTATCATTCGTCGTTAACGATCAAAGCGAGAATCTTAACCCATTACTTTGAATCGAAGGCCCTTACTGTGCACAGCTACTCCTTGGCTCAGCAAGACTAGGGCCTTTTATTGAGCCCATTAAGCAATTGGACTGTGAAAGAGCATCTTACTTATAGAGCAATACAGAATGGCATGTAGTTCGGAATTAGAAGATTAAGACCCAATGATCAGTGCGAACAATGGCCCTTTGAATCACAGCTTGTCGAGGCACAGATCAAGAAACCAGCCCCGACAATGAGCAAGAGGTTGAGTTCAAATTAAATAGTGAATACAGCTTTCCAGAAGCTAATCCAATAACCATAGCTAGATATGACGTTCCAAAACCGCAGAAAAAATGACGGAGGAGAGATACGTGGACGTCAATACTTCGCCAGTTTTTCGGTGATATTTTGTAAATATAACTATCTGTCATGCGACACAGAAACAGTCCTGTCTTTCAAGCCATCTAAAGGCTGGCAGTCAACTGAAGTCCGCAGATTAGATTTAAATTGAAAGATAACACTTCATCGTTACAGGTAAGCTTCGCTGCCATCCATGTGGACCTTGACCGAATGTGAGGCTTCAACAATGTCCTTTACAATCCGAAGCACCATAGCTTCCGGAAGACTAAGCACAAATGGCCAACCAGCATACAATTAGAAGACAGGTCGGTGATAGAGAGAATTTACAACTGTATAATCTGATTAGAGCTGTCGCATTCCATCTGATGGTGACGAGTCAACGAGAGTGCGCAAGCGTGTAGAACTCAATAGCGGCCGCACCTCGGAATGCTACGGAAGGTCTTCGTTACTCTATCAAAATCAAAGATTCTCGAGACATTTCCAAGGCGCAGATAACAGTGAGATTATTTCGCACATGGTTGAAGAATGCATGCGAGATGCCGGCGATGAACACGAGGCCCATCTTGGAGGCGCTCTTCCGCAGAAAACACAGAAATGATCTACCTAGTTCTTCATTCAAAGGTCATGTGAGTTGGCATGATCAGAGGATTTAAGTTACCTAGCGTCGTAAGTCACGATGGTGCCCTTCATGATACAAGGGCATAACTTCGCATTGAAAACAATGATACTTTGAAGTCTCGACTTTTATCAATCATGGCGAAATCTATTTCCAGGTATCAAAGAACAAGATAAACAATATCAATATCAACGAACCAGGCCTGACAAAAGAAGAGAAGACATACCAGTATAGCTGTGAGATCTTCCGGAAGGCACGATCAAGCTGGAGAATCTAAAAGATACTGCACAGGATAGAACACGGGCACTATAAGAAATATCTTACGCTGGATCTCTGGAGATCCTGAGACGAAACGTTATTAAACCCAACCAGACTGAGCGTGGCCGCGGCGAGATTAGGCTCAGATTCAAAACGGCACTCAATAGGCGCGGTCGGCTTTGTGTGGCGCAAGATTGATCCGGATACCGATGTGTCATGCTCTCGACCATCTCAATGCCCCCCTGTGGAGGGGGGCAACCACGATGCACGCAAGAAAAGATCACAAGGCAGAGTCACATTAACCAGGAACTCCCTAGACAGCCTTCTTCTCCCTCGGCGTGATCTCCGAGAGGACTGGCGTTCAATGCATTAACACATCGTGGTTGGTCATGAGAGGTCAGATTTGATCATGCCTTCGACGCCGAGAGAGTGCCCCAAGCTTCGGACGATGCGCAGTTGGTCATGTTCTAGTGTATCGTGATTAGGCCTTCGATGGAGTGGCGCGTAGAGGCATTAGCTTAAAACCTTAGTTCTGTCATATTTATTAGTAATGATGTCGACAAGACCCTAAGAAGAGGGTCTGCGCCGACTTCTCGACATCTGAGAAATTGCGTGTTCGATCTCGAAATTTTACCTAAACGAAAGGATAAGTCAGTCACCTGTGCACATTTTTCCAGCGTGAAAATTAATACATGAAATCGAAATCGCCTTGGGACCATATGCCTAGCGTTCTTGAACTTTCTAGAAGGGTTCGGTAACAGAAGAGATAGTCGAACCATCGTCTGGGACGATGAGAAGCATGAGATGATTTTCAATGAGGAATAAGGAACAAAACACACAGATGGATGCTTTATGCCAGATAGGAAGATAAACAAATATTCATTACAATTGCACCGGCGGAAGGGACTTGTAAAAGCAAGAGATAAGACCTCGTCGTGGGAGTCGACAGAAATGTCAAGTCTGCCTTAGCCCCGTATCGCGTGCAGCATTGCCAGAGAATGAGAACGACAGCATCCAGGCATGATCAAGGATGAGAATATGTTGGGCTTTCACAGGGCGTCCATCTGGATGGGTCATGCACAGGGCTGAAGGTAGACCAAAAACAAGAGCAACAGCCAACGAGCCTACACACCAAGCGAGACCAAGACATTCCTTCAAACGACGTATCAAAACTGCGAGGCACAGCACGGGACAGACAGGGACGCCGCGAGTTTGTTAGACAGAAAAAGTGTTGAAGAGGCAGAAGCAGTGCGAGCAGATAAGCGAGCATAACGCTCATTGAAGAAAGTCAGGAACTTCGGAATTAACGGGGGAGGGTAAAGTACATGGTTTTGAAAGGTGTTCGAATGTATATTGCGATTAAGTTCGACATGAATATTTACGAGAACAAAAAGTTGTGAATACAGAGAGTAAGTTACCTGCTAGAAGAAGATGAGCATAGGTTCGAATAGAGACGATAATATGAGAGAAGGAAGGGGGAATTCAGAGACTTGAATGGTTCCATAAGGATCCAAACCCATCGTGCAAGCACGTCGTAGAAGTTTTGCAGTAAAGATGTGCATCATGTAGGTGGGAAGTAAAAAAATAAATAGATACTCACCAAGAACATAGACTACTGGCTGCAAATCGTAGTGCGCACTGCCATTCGAGAAACACCATACCTATCAAGAAAGACCATATCAGCATTACGTCGGATGAAAGGAGGCCAAAGTAGAAGGCAAAGAATGAGCATCAGTAAGGTATTCGTGTTCTTCTCATGACCCTTTGGGTATCGAAGTGAGCTGAGTTGTACGAAAATTTCTCATCAAGTGTTGAATGAAGAATCGTAGGTGAAATGAAGGCGGAGAGGGACGCAATGACGAAGAAATTCACCTGGGCTATACACTGCGCGAGTACGACGACAAGAGCCTAAAAGAAGATGGGGGAGGACATGGAGGACGGTGAGCAAGACGAAGGCGACAGCGAAGTGGAATTTAAAGGTTGTGCTGACGAATCATTGAGTCACGTGACCAACCTACCCTAAAGTCAGCCACCGAAAAAATGACTGTATAGGACCTGATGGCGACGTTCCCACCCTCCCAAGGTCAGTCTCTCAATATCATAATCCACGGTGAGCAGGCCCTTTATTCCCGTCGTCGACCCCTTTCTCATCGCCGTTCAAGATGCAAATCTTCGTCAAGACCCTCACGGGTAAGACGATCACCCTAGAGGTGGAGTCTTCCGACACCATCGACAATGTCAAAGCCAAAATCCAGGACAAGGAAGGGTGAGGGCTCTGTTTTGTCGACGGCGTCGACGAGTTTCTGATATTTTGGTTTATAGTATTCCTCCTGACCAGCAACGTCTCATCTTCGCTGGTAAACAGCTCGAGGACGGTCGTACTCTCAGCGACTACAACATCCAGAAGGAGTCCACCCTTCACCTGGTACTCCGGTGCGTTCCTCCGATTTGTTTCTCGGTATTAGCAGTTTTGCTTACAATACCTTTACTCTGTTAGTCTCCGTGGTGGAATCATTGAGCCTTCCCTGAAGGTGTTGGCTTCCAAATACAACTGCGACAAGCAAATCTGTCGCAAGTGCTACGCTCGTCTCCCTCCCCGAGCCACCAATTGCCGCAAGAGATCATGCGGCCACTCGTCACAACTCCGCCCGTGGGTTGCTTTTCTTTTTCCTCGATTCATCTGTCTCTAAACATGTGTCTTATTTAGCAAGAAGAAGCTCAAGTAATCTAGTCGCCCAGGCCTCTTTTGCCGTTGGGATGTTGGAGATGTGGGATTGCCGTATTTCACCTGTACATGCGAGACTATGCTAAAACTCGATACGCAAACATATGTTTACCCTATTTCAGCAACCCGGCATGATTTATCTTTTTGATGGCATTTCATTCGGCCCACGTAAGGCAAGAATGACTATTTTAGGCATGGCCCGCCCTCTTTGCTTTGGAATATGCATTGTTTTCGCCTCCGTCGCGGCCTCTATTGTCTTAAAGTCCGTTGCGTAGTCTTCATTGTCATAGGCCATCAGCCCAGGTATAAAGATGTCGCCTCCATCCCAAATCTAATTTCATGTTTCTTGCGACACCCTTGGAGAAGGCGAGTACTGGTATCATTCGGCGTAGTCTTTTCTTGAAAGACCACCGTTTCTCCAGCAGCTCCTCGACAATGAGTTATAAGGAACTCAGGACCAGTATGAACCGCCCACTTATTCTGGCATTGCCTCCTGAGGTCACCTCAGCCATTTTTGAGACTTGCTATCCGCCTCTGACGCCTGTATCCGATCCAAATGTGGTTCTCGCTACAGATCCCACCGAGCCATTGCAGAACGACTCGTTTAGGCGCTGTTTGTGGAGCATGGCGGATATCGCATGGAAGACGCCTCGTCTCTGGACAGTCCTTGCTGTTCCCTCTAACTCAAATTCATCATGGCACCCCTTGATCCGGAAATGGCTTGAACGCTCTGGAAAACTGCCACTGTCCATCTCTGTGTATAGGCATCATCGTTTACTAGGAAAAGACCACCTTGCTGACGCGTACGCTCTGATAAACATTCTGAACGAGCACTCGGATCGCTGGCAAACTCTTCAACTCTTGGGCCTCCCCACTAAGCTGCTATGCCTATTCCGTGGGAGGGAAGACTCGACATCTCTTCTCAACACATTGACAATAACTCGCTGCTTCGACGAAAAATGTACGTTCTTCATGAGAAATGCCAGCCCGGTCAACATCAACCTTGCTGATTTCTCTTTCGATTTATTTGGGGTTTCATGGGACAACCTGACTTGCGCTCGCGTGGAAATATCAACGGTCGAAGACTGCTTGCGGCTTCTGAAGGATTCCCCGAAACTCCAAATATTTCAATTGGATCTGATGACGGATAACGACGAAAATGAAACGACTCCCGAGCAAGAATCGCCCATCCGCAAGATGGTTCATGGACGGCTGAAAGAATTGTATTTTACAGCGTTTGATAAAGTTCCTCTTGAAAATTTCCTTGGAATCCTGACCTTGCCAGCGTTGCAAAAACTGACGATCCACGACGCCGAAACTGATATTCCATTAGAGTCTTTCCTATCTTTGTTTCGGCGCTCTTTTTGCAGTTTGAAGGAATTAACGATCATCGGCACCACATACAAAAACGACCCCATCATCAACTTCTTCCAAAACATCCCCTCCCTCAAGGAGCTCAAACTTCAGCCATTCAGATATTCAGAGTTCCTCCAGGAGCATTATTCACGCACATTCTTGATACAGCCCCCATCGCCACATACAGTTGTGAGGCCAACGAAGAAAGAGCCACTTTCCTCCCTCGACTTCAATCCTTTTTGTACGAGGTGGATGAAGATGACGCAGACCGCTTTCCTTGGCATCTCATTGCTGATATGTTCGGACCGCTTTCGGAGCTACGAGACCCTCGTCGAAGGCCACTTAATTGCATTGTAATCAGTTTTGGAGGTGATATGCCTCCTGTGGTCGATCCTGTGTGCCTTCCGTCCTTGTTGCGCATAATAGACGCCGGCTTGGACCTAAGTCTGAAATTTCCGCGAGAGTCTTTGGACTTGATAGCGCATGCTCGTCACATGTTGGACTAGCTGGATCTTCGTTACTAAATTCTATAACTACTCGGTAGATATCTATGTATACTGCATATATTTAACAGTGATAGTGTTATACACGACGTAGCCCTATCATTATCTCCGGAAACTTTCGAGCAGCATTCGAGGCTGGTAGTGATGCAAGAACCATGTCTTAACGTCATTTGACTGATGAAGAACATTTTCGTGATATCATACTGCGTCTTTAACATGTTGATCATTTCACTGGTTCCACCATTCCTGTCGTAAAGCCCTTGCTGATAGCAACAATAGAATCGTCGGAGTCATTAATGCCTCCACAATTTCCGAGACCTGAGGAAAATAGTTAATTAAGTGGGTGTTATATAAACCAAGGAATATATCAACTAACAAGGGTAGTACCGCGCCGCCTTGAGTTAATGAGAAAGAAATTGTAAATCGCTTGGAGAAGAATTGAAATGTAAAGGGGCAATTAACTCTTCCAGTCCATGTAAGGAGGCTTGCGAGTTCCAGAAGGCCTTCTTGCACTTCAGGTCTAGGCAAGGCAGGAGCGAAGATGGCAGAGATAGAAAACGTAATGAGAGCAAATCGCAACATGAGAAAAAAAGACGAATTTGAAACGGTCAATAGCCTGACGTCTCTGGAAGAATAGGACTGCTTTTATACCTGAAGGATCTCCGATGTTATAGTGTTTTTCCTCTACTGAAATGCCAACAGGATAATTTAAAGCTTGGGGTAATTATGGTGCGGGGACCAGTTCTGTTGGCCGGGCGAGTACATATGTTCTTCCAGCTCTACATACCGACCTTACTAGAGCAGGATAACATCAGAAATGATACGCCACCGAAAGTACAACTAATGTCAAGTGACTGAAGCATCCAGCCTTCCCAGGTGCGATTGCGATTCTGGCAGAGGGTCACCGTTCGCCTCTGGGGCCTTGGCATCAGACATGGTATAGTATCTTGCGGGCAGCATCGTTGAACATGCGTGTTCCGCAGGCAGCGGCATTCAAGTTTTACTGCAGGTAAAATTTTCAAGGCTAGCCGAGGAGGTCAGTGCATTATTCTAAGTTTGATTACGACCAGCTTACCTTCCAGTCGATATATTCGTACGTTCTACTTGCACTCTCCGAAAATGTCCGTACAGCTAGTATTCTTTTGATGGCATCGGAAAGCCGCAAGCATGCTTCTAGACAGCCGAGTGAGCATCGCCTAGGAATTCAATTTACAATGAGTACTAGCAACTGATGAACGCTGCAGTCAGGAGTCGAGCACTGAGCAGGGTTACTTACGGTAGAAGGCTGAAATAGCGCTGACATAAGCTGTCATTTCCACCACATGTTGACCACGTGCGATGCGGAACAAAGATGCATAGCCACACTTTTCCTCCTTTCTCTCCGCTACCACAACGTTCATTCCACCTT
The DNA here is from genome assembly GCA_015501075.1 of Gymnopilus junonius. Lineage (NCBI taxonomy): Eukaryota > Fungi > Basidiomycota > Agaricomycetes > Agaricales > Galerinaceae > Gymnopilus > Gymnopilus junonius. Next base: position 225,173 of record JADNYJ010000037.1, on the reverse strand, counting down.
GGATTCCATACGGACTCAGTCTTGGAGACCCTAGAGGCTATATCCCAAGGCTTTCTGAATTTACACTAATTTTTAGGCTCTATACCTTCCTTATTATCTCTTTACAAAGACTAATGGCGTCAACGGATACCCAACCACTTTTGATACCCATCAACGAAAAGGCAGAAGAATTGACACTAGCAGAGGAGGAAAAGGCCACTGAAGTGACGACGAAGGTAATAGAGAAGACGAAGGCTAAGAAGCCGAAACGTTCTCGTGAGCTCAAACTTGAGGCTCAGAATGCTCACTTGGCTGTCGTTTTGGAAGCTGCGCAAACGGTGACAGGCATCCTCAAGGCTCGTGGTATCTCATGTGCTGTCTTCGGAAGTCTGGCCTCCAAGCTCTACGGGTGTACTCGACACCCTAAGGTACGCCCTTTCCGCTAATTTCTAACCCACTGATCGTGCGCTCATCATCTGTGGGCATCAGGACGTTGACCTGCTAGTGAGCCAGGCTGATGAGGCTCTCGCTTCCGACCCTTCCCAAGACGCCAAGCCCCCTCTCACCGCCGCGCAACTCAAGACCCTTATACTTGACACCGACCCTCGTCATTTTTACTTGAAAATGCCCCGCGATCCCACCGCAGACTATCGCATACTCTGGTATCGAACCTCCTACCTTGGACCAGACTGCAAGGTCGACATTTTAACACCCGGTACATTACACCTACCCCACCTCAAGCCGGAACGTGTTACCTTGATGGACAACATACCCGTTGTTCCGTTTTCGTTACTTTTATACCAAAAATTGCAAGGGTGGGATGACCATTGCCAAGCCGAGGAGAAGTATAAGAAGCAGAAGCAGCAACAGGACGCGGCGGATGTGAAACGACTCTTGGGATTGAAGCTTTTCATTGACGCGCTGGTGAGGACAAATTCAATAGACGACGCTGAGCTCTTCAGCGAGGAGTTTCGGCTGCTTACGAAAGAAAGGGTGAAGAAGTATTGTCAAGCGTTCAAGCGCTCAGATGACTGGATGCGGTTGGGTTTTGAGACGAGTTGATAACTTATTTGTGGTATTTATTAAACAATGTTCTGGTGAGTCTTTTTTTCTCATGTATTGTCGTTGGCTGATGTCCCTGATGCTATAGAATGCGTCACGCCTGTCGTGTTCCTCGTGTACCTAGCTTTTTACATTAAATGAATTGGAACAAATGAATATAACGATGGGCAGCAGAAATGATTTCAAATGATCAGCCGGACACTAACAAGAGAGGAGCAAGACCTAATCTGGACCGTCTTTTTCCATATCAACATAAGCTAACATCCTGGCACAATACAGTCAGCAAATCAAACAACGTGAATAGCTAGAAATAAAAAGCAGTGATCCATCAATGATGACTACTACCATACAAGGCTGCCATCAATCATCACAAGCCATGAACGAGTCATGAATAAGTCATCTAGTCATGATTCAACCGTGATGGCCAAGTCATGATTTTACAACACTGGGTGGGAAGCCAGATGGGCTTTTGATTTTCGGGACGATTGTGGAAAGCATAGCAGCTGTGTCAAAATCCAAGGGTTTGCCGCACATCAGCTTATGCTCCGCTTTCCAGTTCGCTACTTGACATTCCCTAACGAGGAGAATAAGTATGGCTCAGGTCAAGGTTATAAGCTGACGGCGTACCTGGAACAATACAGGACCTCGCGATTGATCTTCCAGCAAGCAGCGCACTTCTTGAGACCGTCTCGTTTCTCGGACGTCTTTCCGCAGCCATAGCAAGCATTGACCTTGTTCGCCGTCCGCTCTTTGTAGGCCTATATTCATCTAGTTTTTCCTGGTGGTGATGGCATGCGCATGGCGCTCCTCGAAGACGCAGGCATCAAAATAGCCTTTGGCAGTGGTGAGAATGGTCCTTCTGCGGAAAAGACTTTCAAAGTCAGCATCCCATTGAGCAGGAGAAGATTTTGCCCGGTGACAAGGTGGGAATTCGATGGTGACGGCCACGGGTGGCATGATGTTCTGTGATGGTTTTACCAAGGGGTGTCGCCTGCAAAAGTCCGAGACACTAACCCCCCCCCTTATGTTCCGATCCTTTCACTTGGGGTCCCAGTCACGAGATCCCTATATCGGGAAGGGGAACATGCATAATTATAGAACACGGTCGTGTACATAGATCATATATTTTCGTCCTGCTCCTGCTCTCTGTGCTTTTTCGATACATCGCTCCCATGTTGATAGTTTTATAAATATATTATTCTCATAGTGCCCATTGCTTGAGTTCGATGAAGAAATTTGGCTTCCCACCCTCTTTCCGCAATGCCTCGACAACCGGCCCAGCGTAATGCTATCCTGAAGAGTCCTGTCGAAACTATTTCATATCAAGACAACAACGGTGCTAGTCGATCATTTTATATCTATGAAGAAGTGGGCACCAATACTGAGCTTGTGATGTGTGATCTCTGTCGATTATTTTTCATGCTCAAGCAAGCCAGTGCTCAGATGCGCTCGCCAGCATCACTCCGTCGACATAGAGGAAGTAAGGAATGCCGGAAAGAGCAAAGAAGAAGGGAAAGAGATCATTTGCTAAATCAAGAAAAGGTTGCTATTGGTGTTGCTGGATTTGGAGAGCCTGCCAGCATTGCAATGCAACAAGGTGCTTCTTTGAGTAGTGAGCACACCGTATTCTCATTCAATTTTGGTATAGCAATCAGACTTCTACTCTAGGTCAAATCTTTCCTTCTGCAGTCGCACAGTGGGACAAAACTCCAGATGCGAGGCAGCATGCGAGCAGTGCATTGGACTTAACTCCACGTGCCTCGCGCGTCAATCTCAGATCATCGGATACTAATGATCAGCAGGGTATCTTGGACCTTGAGCGCTTAGATGCTTCGAATTTTGACTTGTCAGAGTTACCTCATATAGAGCCTAAAAATCAGATGGGAGATAAAGACGTAAATCCCTTGGATGACCCAGATTTTGATACAGAGCTTGAAGATCCAGAAAATGCTGAAGAACAGAAAGGTCGATGCCAAGGCCAACCCGTGCAGTGGATAGCAGGTTCACTATGGGAAACCTATGCCTGGCAGCAGCATGATAGCGAGGACATCACATGGAAACCAATTGGCTTTTCTGAAGATTCGAAGTGGATTACACTTCGTTCAAAGTTGTGCAGAATTTTTTTGGAGATGCCTGTCAATCTTGAAAGCTTGATCTGTGATGCCTGCAATGCATTGCTTAGCTCTAAACAGCTACGGAGATTTATGTCTCATGCGACTACAGATAATGCTATCCCCGGAACACCATATGTCTATCGTAATTTCAGGCAGCTAAAAATGGCACTCATCACATATGAAAAAAAAAATAATGCAATGAAATTACAGGTGGAATAGTTTATTCTATATTCCTTTCTATGCTTAATTTCTGTTTCAGATCATGAATTACAAGCGGAAAATCAGCCAATTTGAGAAAAGACTCAATGACTATAAACGCATGTGTTACGACGTTGACGACAGAACCTAATCAGATAAGATAAGGTCTGGCGTAGTAGTCATAGAGGTCGTTCGATGAAGTCCTCTAAGGTATTGTCTTCAACTGAAGAATGCCTTAGTGGTTCAAGTTCATCTCGGTTGTTACAAGAGATGTATATTTCTCAAGAACAAGCTAATGTACATCATAGTCTAGCTACTGTTTATATAGTTATTTGTGGTTGATAATAATATAATGAAACGGTGATGAAACAAGGGGAATCGGAAGGGGATGATCATCATAGGGTACTGCGGAAGGGATGATGATCAGAAAAGGGAAGATTGTCCTCATACAAGTAAGAGAGAGAATGATCATCTCGCGAGCAAAGATGATCATAAAGAAACTATAAATAGTAATCATTCGATAAATGATAAGGAAAGGAAAATGAGGGGCGCACGATAAGATAATAGAAGAGAGAGTCGTAACATTACCCCCTACTAAGAATTGAAGCCCCTGGCTTCAATAATGAGGCTCGCTGGTCATGTTGTTTTCCGCCTCTTCTCCCTGCCAGGAGTCGTGCGCTGCGTCGTACCAGTCATTTGGCGAGTTGTCGATGTCATCAACATTCACCAGTTGCTCTTCTGTGAACTCATAGGCATATCCTACGAACTCCCCGTCACTTCGTCGGATCGGTCGTCAACTACAATCGATCAAGTTGTGGCCCGGATGGTACTGGCGGCAGTGACGGCAGCGGTAGCTGCAGCAGTCGGCCTGCCAGTGATTCGCGCTGCTGCAAATGAAGCAGCGTCGTCGAGGACTTGGTCGGGGGTTCGTCGGGGTACGAGCGGGTCGGAAGGGAGTCTGGGGTCGGGGTGGTATCGGAGGAGGTAGGGCGTAGGCAGGAGGGTCATTACGGGCGGCGTTCTGGGCAGAGGTCGTCTGCATGGTAGCGAGTGGGTGTCTTCGGGGGTGGTGATGGGCGGCGTGGTTGGGGGTGGTGCATGGGAGCATGCCGGAAAGGGTCCTGGGGAGCGGTCGTCGACGTAGACGGTGTTGACGAATCGTTCATCGCGAGGAGGAACGGGCGGATGGGTCTGTGGGGTGACATTATAAGAGGAAGGAGGGAGGAAGGGTTCCTCTTTGGACCTAATAGCAGATGTCGTGGTGGGAGGACGTTCTCCTCGTCGTCTGCTACTGACGAGGAGGGGGTTGATGACTCTTTCGAGTCGGAAGCGCATGAGGGTCTCGAACAGTTGTAGTGACTTAGTTCGAGATGCCTTCACTACTTCGCGGTGGCGTGCGGTGCGGTCTGTTTCGTGTTTGAATTGCCGGAGGGTATCCCTAAGGAAGGGATCGTTTTGAAGGACCTCGAGGGCAGTGGAGTAGCGGCGGGGGTGGTTCAGGAACTGTTCGAGTTCCTTATGGGTTAGCTGTTGGAAATCGACGAAGTCGAGTAAGTTGAGGAAGTCCTCAACTGAACGGAGGGGGGCATGTACCGTAGGGATCGGAGGGGGGTACCTTGTAGAGGGGCGTCGTTCGGGTCAGGCGAGTCAGAGGAGGAGTCCGTCTGAGAAAGACGGACTTCAGTTCTAGCACAAGAGGATGAAGGGGCGGGGGTTGGTTCAGGCGAAGGTGTGTTTGCTTGGGCCAAGCGAGTGCGTATTGCTGAGGGAGATGAGTTGGAAGCGGAGGCAGCAGCGCGGGTTCGAGAAGAAAGACGAGGCATTGTGGTAGGCGATGATAAAAAGACTGAGGAGTACTGGATGGGTTGGTTTACCTTTTATAGGTATTCCAAGTACTCTTCAAGGACCGTCTGCAGTTTCCTGATCAGGCACCTTGAGGCTTTCTCCTTAGCAGGGGTGATTGTTTCAGCTTCCCATCTGTCGTTTCTTGATCGATCATTCTGGTGGTCATGATGGCATTCCATTCTTGTTCGCTTTTCCAGGTTATATTATTGGGTATCGGTGCGGGAGGTTCTTGTGTGAACTTCCATTCCCAATAGTAATCTTCATCTGTTCGGGTGTGGGTGGTGGTTTCGGGAAGGTGAGGGTGTCGACTGTGAACGTATCATTCTGGTGAGAGAGGGCGCTGTGTTCAGGTTTACAGTGAAAAGGTCGCCATGAACGTTGTTGTAATAAGAAGGGGACGCGGCATTTGAGTTCATGGTTGGTATGGTGGAAGCGAGTGAAGACGTTGGTATTCTTCAAGTTTTCCGGTGCGTTGGCGAGATTTGATCCGGGTTCCCACAAGCTTGGTTATCGGATAACTGGCCCATTGACATAGTATTGATATCGTCCATTTCTGTACTTTCGATGGTTAAGAATCGTTTCAATTTCATATTCGGATTCTCCATCAATCGTTTCAGGGGGTGGTTGTGTGAAGTTCCGGCCATGAACCAGTGTTTCCGTGTAGGGCATCAGCAATGTTGCATGGAAGATGTCATGAATTTTCCATGTCTTTGGCAGTTGTAGCTGATACGTGAGAGGTCCTAGGACGCGTTTGATCTTAACGGTCCTTCTCTTCTCGGTGCCAGTTTCTTATTGTACCGTGTCTTCAGGTTCCTGGAGTCCAGCCATACCTTTTGTCCTTCTTTGAATGGTGTAAAGTTGGACTTTCGTCGATCAGCCATTCTTGCTCTAGCCAGTTCGTGCACGGCGAGGCTTCTTTCCTGTCTGAGATGAGGTTCTTTAGTTTCTCTCTACAGAGGGAAACTTCGTGTTTTCAAAAGTGGTGGGAATTGCGACAGGATTATTCCAAACATGAGTTCGAATGGGGTCCTTTGCCTGTCAGCATGTCTCCGATCATTATGGACGAATTCCAGGGTGCCAACATGTTGTTTCCAGGTAGTCGGGTTTGAGGAGCAATAGATAGCGAGATACGCTTCTATTTCCTGATTGAATCGTTCCGTGGTACCATCTGACTGGGGATGATATGCCGTTGACAGTTTCGACTTGATTCCAAGAAGTTTGAGCAGTTCTTGGAATGTTCTAGCGGTGAATTGGGGTCCTCTATCGGAAATAATGCTGTCCGGTAGGCCAAATCGTTTGAATAGGTTGTCCTGGAGGAGCAATGCCACTCCTTCTTGCGAAAGAGTTTTCGAGCAAGGCATGATAATTACCCCTTTTGTAAGTCCGTGATCGACCACGATCAATAAAGATCGAATCCGTCAATGCTGGGAGGTCCGTGATCATGTCCATGGAGCATTGTGCGAATGGTCTCATGGATTTGGCTCCTTCGATCGGGTGTAAAGAGGGATTCGCCGGGTTTCGGTTGATCTTGAATTGTTGGCATTGTCCGCACCCTTTGACATAATTTTTGATGAACGTTCGCATTCCGGGCCACCAGTACAGTTGTCGTACAGCGTTGTACGTTTCCAGTTCTCCGGGGTGTCCTGCGGTGACCGAGTCGTGGTACATTGCGACGATTTTCCTGCGTAGTTCCTGGTTGTCGGGAATGTAGTTCTTCTTCTTGTAGAAGATCAGTTCACCGATGCCTTCCATCTGCATTGTTTCCCAGTCATCTAAGTCTTTTGCAAGACTTCGAGGTCCTTCTTGAGTGAGAAGTTTTAATGTGTCCACTACGTCTTTGTCCTGTTTCCTGGATTGGGCGATTTCCATTTGGAGATCAGCGTCAATCAAATTTATAAATAGACTCTCCGGAAGGAGAATCTTGTCTTCATTGTCATGATCCTCATCGGGATCATGTCCGGTCTTCGCGAGAGGGCGTCCGATTGAACCATTTTGCTTCCGGGAGGTGGACCAGTTGTATATCATATTCCGAGAGGAATAGAGACCATCTTGCTTGCGTCTATTCAGTTTTTGAGTACTTCTAAAGTACGTCAAATTCTTGTGGTCGGAATAGATGATCATTGTGAATGTCGATCCTTGAATGTAGTGTCTCCATTCTTTGAGGGATCGGATCATGCCAATAGTTCTCTGTCATAAATCTCATAGTTTCTCTCAGTGGGAGAGAACGTCTTCGAGATGAATGCCACCGGGTGTCGGTCTCCGTTACTGTCGAGTTGTGTCAAAACTGCTCCAGATGCATATTTTGATGCGTCGCATTCTATCTGGAATTGTTTCGCAGTGTCCGGCATGGTCAAGACGGGTTCTTCAGTGAATTTCCGTTTCAGCAGTTCGAATGATTTCTTGGCGTCTTCATTCCATTCGAAGCTGCGGTCTTTTTTCAACAGCTCGTTAAGTGCGCGGCTATTTCCGAGTATTTTCGAATAAATCTTCTGTAAAAGTTTCCAATCCTAGGAAGGATCGGACCTGTTTTACGTTCTTCGGTTCGGCCAGTCAGCTATACCGCTGAGTTTGGAAGGGTCCATCGATATTTTTCCTTCTTGGATGATCATTCCAAGATAGTCAATTTTCGTTTGGGCGAATGCACATTTTTCTGGTTTCAAATACAAGTCGTTGTCCTGGAGTATTTGAAGTACTTCCTTCGTTATCTGTTCCAGTTTCTTCTTATCTTTGTGAAAGATAAGAATGTCATCCATGTAAATGATGACGAAACCTTGATGGACGACGTCTTTGAACATCGAGTCCATCATTGACTGGAAAGTCACCGGGGAATTGCACATGCCGAAAAACATGACCGTAGGTTCAAATAGTCCCTTGTTCGTTTTGAATGCCGCTTTCCATTGGTCGCCGTCCTTGATCCGAATGTTGTTATAGCCCCATCGGACGTCAAGTTTAGTGAAATACTTGGCTCCTTTGAGTTTATCCATGAGTTCGGGGATCAGAGGGAGGGGATAGGCATTCTTGACAGTCCATTCATTCAGGTACCGGTAGTCTTGGCAGGGTCGAAGCTTCCCATCCTTTTTAGATACGGAAAAAGAAGGGGGAAGCCATAGGCGATTTAGACGGTTGAATATATCCTTTCTTCAGGTTTTCTTCCAGGAATTTGTCCAATTCGGTATCCTCGGAGGGCGTCAGAGGATACGTCTTGAAAGACTTTAGGTAGAAAACCTTCCTTGAGTTCGATCTTATGGTCCCAAGATCGAGATTCGGGGAATCGGTTGGCGGTGTCCTTATCGAAGATGTCCAGGTATTCGTGGTATTCCTGTGGGATCATTTCCTTGAGCGGCTTCTCTTCCTTCTTCACGTCATGCTTCTGAGCGAAGATTTGCGAGGAAGTCAGTTTCGCATTGATCCAAATTTCATTGTCATCCTCAGGATGTTCCAGATCTCCTTCGTTTCCGGAAGGGGTTCATTACCTAAAAAGGAAATAATTAAGTCCGAGGAGTCATCCAATTGATTGACTTGTTGGATTTCCTCATCAGGTACCTCTTCTATTTGGGAAGTAGTACTAATCTCCCTGTTGAGTTTGACGTGTCCGTTTTTCCAGTTAATGTCTGGGTTGTTTTCTTCGAACCAGGGAAAACCAAGAATGATTTTTTGTTTTCCTAGGCCGGTGACCAGTAATCGTTCCGTTCGGGGTTGTCCGTCGATGTCGAGTTTTAGATCTGACATAGCGTTTGATGGTTCCCTTTTTGTTTGGGGTTCCGTCTATGTTGTAAACTCGGATTTCATTTTCCAATGCCTTTGTTACCAGGTTGTGTTTCTTTGTGAAGTTCTGGTCGATGAACTTCCCTTTTGCTCCAGTGTCTCCTAGAGCAGATCCAATGATTTTCGTTCTGTTCTCGGTCTCGAATGAAAAGGGCAATTGGAGCGATTTATTTTCAATTCGAGCCGAGACTACAGAATAAATATCTAGAGAAGGAGTTGCATACATTGGTCTCATGCATCTCCTTATTGAAAACCCTCTTGGTCTCCCATCTCGTACACTTCTTCGCATTTCTTCTTCAGTAGGTCCTGCATGAGGGACCTGATGTGCGCATGGAGCGCTCTTCCCTTGAGGGGGTTCTTCTTCGGTGGAGGGTTCCTCCTGTTCTTGCCTTTCTCGGGGCAGTCTCTAGAGACATGCCCAGGCTTCTTGCATCGGAAGCAGAGCCCCTTTCTCATGAGCTCGCTTCGTTCTTCTTGGGTCATGGCATTGACATCGATCTTGTCAATGTCCATGGCGTTCGGGTCTTGGTGGTTCGTTCGGGGCGCCGCATGGTAGTGCGGGGTGGGGTTTCCTCTGGCTATATTAGCCCACCAAGTCTTTCGTTCGTTCGGTGCCTGGGTGGTGGTGGTCTTGCCCAAAAGGCGCGCTAAATTGTTCGATGGGTGTCGTACTCGACTGCCTTTCGCTGCCAGGCAGCGAGTGTGGTTGGGAGGATGTCGAGTCCCATAATCTTTTCTTGAAGCCAGTTGTTCAAGGCGTTCATGTAGTAGTCGATTAAGACGCTCTCATTCCCGGTAGTGGGAATCTTGGCGGTCTTCACAGTTCATTGAACTTGGTGTTTAACTCTGCGGCTGAAGCTTTTCCTTGCTTCAGGTTTCGGAGTTCGAAGAACACTTGGTCCTTCGTCTCGTCAGTTTGAAGGCTTCATTGAATGCCTTTTCAAATTCTAAGGTGGAGCCATAGTTCTTGGTGATAGCTCCGGTTGGTACGCCTGTGGCGTCTTTGACCTCTGTGGTGTGGTCTTCTCTAAAAGCCTTCTTCCAGGCTTCTGCTTCTCCCCCTTTGAGAAGTCCAAGGGTAAATACGATTTTCTTGGCGTCGGTATTGTAAATGTCGCCATTTAATTCGAAATAATCACCCAAGTCTTGGATGAAGGTTTTGACCTTGGAACGGTCTCCAGAGAAGGGGGTAGGAATGATTCCTATTCCTTTTCCGGTGGGAGAGGTGGGGGCGGCAGGGGGAGCGTCAGAGGATTCTCCGGGCATTTCAGGTTCGTTCATTGGGTAAAAGACGGGTTGGATCTAAGTAGGGTATCTAACAAAGATTCAAAGTCAGGTCTTATTGTCCGGGTTCTTGGACGGTAGATCCAAGAAAGTCGATCGGGTTAGAGGAGGTTCGTCTCCTTCAGGTGGTGTTTCAAATTGTCGGACGCCTGCATCAGAGGTTCGGTCGGTGTTCGGGTCAGAGAATTCTCATCACTAAAGTAGCGGCGAATCGTCCTCTTCTTCGAGCCGTAATGTCGGCGGATAACGCTTGCTGGCAGAAGCGTTGAATGAGGTAGTAGCTTGTTCTTTTGTTACGACGTTGACGACAGAACCTAATCAGATAAGATAAGGTCTGGCATAGTAGTCGTAGAGGTCGTTCGATGAAGTCCTCTAAGGTATTGTCTTCGACTGAAGAATGCCTTAGTGGTTCAAGTTCATCTCGGTTGTTACAAGAGATGTATATTCTCAAGAACAAGCTAATGTACATCATAGTCTAGCTACTGTTTATATAGTATTTGTGGTTGATAATAATATAATGAAACGTGATGAAACAAGGGGAATCGGAAGGGGATGATCATCATAGGGACTGCAAGGGATGATGATCAAAAGGGAAAGATTGTCCGTCATACAGTAAGAAAGAAATGATCATCTTTGCGAGCAAAGATGATCAAAAGGAAATATAAATATAATCGTTCGATAAATGATAAGGAAAAGGAAAAGAGGGCGTGCGATAAGATAATAGAAGAGAGAGTCGTAACAGCATGGTGATGCTGCTCTCAAAACATAAAATTGGAGGCATTTCATGGATCCTAGCAACCTCACTCTGAAATGGAGCAAGCATAGAGGCTATTCATAGGAAGCTTACCGATGCAATTTCTGGGACATTCAGACCGCGTTCAGGCTGGACAGAAAAAGAATTAGACTTGGCATTTCTTGTGAAAGCATTTGGTGGATGGCAATTACTCTTTGCCTTGCAGAAAGCCGAAGCATACCCTTCACTAACAACAGTCCAGAAGCGAAAGGTTATCCCAGAGCTGATAATTTCGCTTGAGAGTCCTGGAAGCAGGAAGTGCTGCAGAACATCCAGTCATTCCTAGGTGAGAAAGGGCGGAAACCACCAACAAATCCAAAGGTCAGACAGGTCTTCATGATTGATGGAGTGGCAATTGAAGAGGCTATTCGATATGACTTCACATGGCACTCACTTCTTGGGCTTTGCCGTGAGCATTCTGCTCCAGTAAAAAAAAATATTGAAAGTCTGGACGACCTCAAAAATGCTGCAGATGCACTCTATCTGACTGATAACTCAAACCCAAAGAAGTGTCACTGTGGAAAGGACGCAACGGTGCTCGGTATTGCCCCAGTGACCGATGAGCAAAATTACCATGTTGTACCACTTGTTCTTTCTCCTTCTTGCAAGTCCAAAAAATCACCTACGATGCTTCTTTGGGTGCAGGACATCATAGAGGGATACTATGAAAGTCCATTTGGAGTCGGGTGACATGGACCTATTGTCAGCCTTGCCACAGATGGAGAGTCATCATTCCAAAAACTCAGATTTCTTCTTTGCTTGACCGAGGATTTGGATCGCTCTTCCGAGATGGGCAAAATTCTCTATACCTTACCCGGTTTAAATTGCAGAACAGGTGCTAAAGGTATCATTGGTACATGTGATCCTAAGCATGTTGTTAAGTGCTTCGCAACAATGCTTCGATCACCAGTCGGTATCCAGGTTGGCAACATTAGTCTAACCTCAGGTGATATCCTCCATACTTTGGAGCATTTGATGGACTCTGATTCAGCTGCTTCTTTGCTGAATCCAGCTGACAAGCAGAATGTCCCGAAAGCCATAAATCTAATTCAAAGCTTGCATGAAATTTCCAGCAAAACCCTTCATGACATCATACCTTCAATACTTGGACGAATGAAGGGTGCTGCCTTCATCGCAAATGTTCTCAGCTATTTTCTTTTTCCTTTCATAGATGTCCAAATGACTCTCTTGGAACAACTATCCTCACTTTCCACATATTCTCACCTCATCACGGCGCTCTATCGTATGCATAGACTTGGATTTTTGACAAGTGCCCTTTTGGCTGACTCCCAGGCTATTGTTAAAAGCATCATCTTCAACATCGTGCAGCTCCAACTCATTGATCCAGATATAAATTACTACATTCTATTTGAAGGAACAGACCGCCTTGAGAATGTTTTTTCTCATGCGCGCACTCAGGATCATGCACGTAATTTTGATATCCTCCAGCTGGCACAAAAGCTTAGTATCAGTGCCGAAATTGATGCGATATTCCAACGATACCCTGATCTTGATCGCGGTCATATTCATCGCAATCTTGTCAATGCTCGAGGTGTTGATCACATTAATCCAAAATCTTGGCTGGGAAATGTCCATGTCAGGAACGTCAATATTCAACAAGAGTACTTAACCGGAGTGGAGAAAGCCAATCAACTGATGATTAAACAATTTGGTCACGCATTGGGCTATACTAATTTTGATGCTCTCTTCTCTGATCCCGAGATGGACCACCTTCATCCAGGTGGAACATATGTTGGCTTTAAATCCTCTGAAGAAGATGAGGAAGATGAAGACGAGGAAGATGAAGGAGCTTGTACTGGGAACCTTCTGCAAATAAGCGCCGGAGATAATGAATTTGAAGATGCTCGGGACGTCATTGATATTGATGCAGATGCTATTAATACAGATGCCGAGGACCTCAATCCTTCCATTCAGAAAGAACAATTGCACTACCTAACTGTCAATGGCCACAATTTCTACCTTCCGACATTAGTAAAAGAATTCTTATCTGCAGATAAAGAACGCTGTCAACTCAGTACTGTCAGAGGTCTGCGTGCCTGTGGGGTGAAGATAGCTCAATCTTTGCGCGGAACAATGGATGGCATTAATTCTTCGGGGGATGATCAATCGTCTGAAGGACATATCAAGGCTGGTGATTTAGGAGCTGTTCTTGTCCATGTAGACCATGGAATTTGCATGGCAGTCATCGAGGTCTTAAATTTCAGACAGGGAAGCTCGAAGATAAACCTCTCTTCAGTTGACATTGACGATCTTGATGAAAGCGGATCAAAGGCAGTCTCTCTTGCTATTCAGTTTCTCGAGATTTTACCACAGAATGAAACAGGCAATGAAACAAAGCTGGACATTGAATGGTGGTGGTCCAAAAAGTACGTCCAAATACAAGACAGTAAAGACAAGACATTTCAAATGCGAAAATTTGCCCTATGGATTCCAGGTATCATTTTCCACCTCTTGGCACCCAATGTTTGTTACGATGGAGATGACAATGCAGAGGATGGGGATGAGAATGCGCCAACTCCAACATGGTCCCTTCAGACTTCTGAACTCAGAGAAACATTTAACTGTGCATGGAATGAGATGGATCCTGACTCTGAAAATATTGTTGAGAACATCAAGAGTCTTCCTGAAATTCCGATCACAAGTCAATTGAATGGGCTTCCATACAAATTATATGACAGCACACCTCAATTTTACCTTGCAAAAGATGACCTCCCAGTGCTTTTGAAGCTCACTAAAATTTCCAGCACCACAAAGGTTGACTGCTGTCTTTGTAAGAAGACTTTACCACTCCAAAACATGAGGAATCATGTCAGAATCCATCTTCTCAAAGCATGGTACAATATAGTAGAGAAGGGTGTTGACAAAGTATGCTCTAATAATTAAGTTGTTTGTGCTTGCTAATCTCTCCCTAGGTTGAAAACAATGCATGCGGCTGGTGCAGACTTCAGTCAACTGGATGTGAGACTCATATTTCTATGTCGTCTTCTAAGATTACAACAATGTCGAACTGCAAGTACCACTACAAAGAGATGAAGTACTCGAAGGCAGCTGAATACAGCGACAGATCACCATGCACAAATGTTCCTATCCATTGTGCACTCTGCCCCATTGATTCAAATGGTGCAATGATGATGATCTGGAAGTATAACCTGAAATATCACCTTGATACAACCCACATTCCAGATACTGGTGAGCGCCCGACTCTTCCTCTGGAGCTGATTGTTACATCGCACATTACCCGGGAAGAAGAATTGAAGATGGGTATTGAACCCAAGGAGACGGACTACTACAGAGCTAGTGAGGGAATTCCCAACAGTGATGATATAGAGGAAATGGTGAGAGATGATCGAGAAGGGAGAAAAAGAGGGGTTTCTGATGTCTCAGTATCAACCACATACTCCGAGTCACATCAGCCATCTCCTTCTAAGACAATGCATAGGTATCCTGAGGCATGAGAACAGTATAAATAAAAATTATGCGCCTTAGAGGCAGGGGGAAGATAATCGAGCAATAATCTAGATTCTACACGACCATGTTCTATAATTATGCATGTTCCCCTTCCCGATATAGGGATCTCGTGACTGGGACCCCAAGTGAAAGGATCGGAACATAAGGGGGGGGGTTAGTGTCTTGGACTTTTGCAGGCGACACCCCTTGGGTTTTACTATGATTCGTCAGGAGTTTGAAATGATGGGGTGTTTGAAACGACCCCACTCCTGCCTCTCTACCTCACTCCTTTGTTCTAGAAAAAATCACATAAATACTAGACCTTCTGGCCTTTAAGATGGTGTAGAAATTTTCTCAGAGAATGCTCTGGATGAGAAAGATATCGGACAGATGAGAAGTTCATTACATCAAAGCAGTCAATGTAATGAGATCATTAGTTAGATCTAGCCAGATCTTAAGAAGCATTCGCGCCAAATTTTTACAGGCAGTTTTAGTACCTTGAGGCGAGCATCCATGCCAAATTTCATGTCAATTCTCGCAGTATTGCATTCAGAAAACCTGAAGGACCATTCAGAGTCCAATCCAGAGTGACAGACATGATGAGCATTCAAGCTCCGCTATCAGGAGACCGGTTCTGCTCCTGTACCCATACCTCCACCTTTGCCTGCCCCTCCGGCCAATTCCTATGCACACAATTATGCGGCTGAGCCCTCACACGAAGCGGGTCCCTCTCATTCTTACCATCCACCTGCTTGTTATTCTCCTTACCCACCCCCACCAGCTGCTATGCCATCCTATCCATATACCCCTCCAGCTCACCCTTATATACCTCACATATACACCAATAATTACCATCCAATGTACCCTCCCCCTCAATAGACTTTTACTCTTGATCTTTTGGCCTTCAGTTGAAGCAATAATTGTGTGCATGCCGTCCATTCGGCTTGTCAGCAGAACTTCAAATAGACCATGACTGCTATGTGACTCTCATTTCAATCTCCCCATCCTTTCACTTTTGAGATGCGGAAATGCTCCTGTTGCTTACATTTTCAACTTTTCATTAAAAAAATTTTGCAGATCTAAAGAGAATGTAAAGTTGTACATTTCTGTAAATTTTAGCTCTCCAGAGCTTGTGAAAGATTTAATATCGATTTTTCTAAGTTTCCGTTTCAAACTCCCAATGAATCATAGTAGTTGAGTTCAGACCTCTAAGAGTCTAGATGTCATCATGATGTCCCTGAATGTTACATAAGATTCCAAGCGAAAACTGTCATGTATGTACAGAATTGTCAGAGCGAATGACGATCTCTTTCAAGTTATGAATAATGAATCTAAAGCTAAAACTTGTATTCGATACTAGTACTCCTTGGGTAGTCGCCCACATCTAGGTGCCTGCCAGTGGGTACCCCCAAAATATTGTTGGATGAGAGACTTATTCTTTATTAGCATCCACCATATCAGCATATTCCAAAACTCTATTGAGCAATAGTTAGTCAATTAAATGGAATGGAGTGAAAAGTGAATGAGTTGAAATGAAACTTATGGGATACTGCATTCAGCACGAATGTTGTCGAGAACTTGGAGGTGTTTTTCAAGATTGGGAATAGGAAACTCGTACTCCCTACTACTTATTTTGTGGAGGATGCTGGAGTGCTCCCTTCATTTGCAAATTGTTTTCAGTCTAGTTTCTGCGCTTAGAAGATTG
Organism: Gymnopilus junonius; assembly: GCA_015501075.1. Lineage (NCBI taxonomy): Eukaryota > Fungi > Basidiomycota > Agaricomycetes > Agaricales > Galerinaceae > Gymnopilus > Gymnopilus junonius. Next base: position 208,960 of record JADNYJ010000037.1, on the reverse strand, counting down.
TTCGCAGTCTAGATTCCACACTTGAACAATATTTTGATGGATTTATATTTGGGAAATGCCGAATTGAGGAGGAGTATTGAAGGACAATCCACCATTATATAGCATTTCTGTAGTTAACACTAGAATATTGTAGATACAACATAGCTATGTATGCTCTGTAGGATCTTAGAATATTATGATATTCACCTAAATAATCCCAACAATATTGAATGACGTAGACGTGTACATTTAATACTGAACGTTACAAGATAATAATGCTTTTGCGATCTTTTCATTGTAATGCAGCTAAATCTTTTATTTTTTTTGAGAATAAGCCCTTTTTAAGCATTGGGTATTGGGCTTTACCAATGAGCAGAATACCAGCCAGCATTCTGCCTTTCTTCGAATATCCGTCAAATATTTTCATGAGAACTTTGAGCTAATACATGCATCGGCATTTCGGCCATTAGCTTTTTTTCGCTTGTATAAGCTAAAAAAGGTAATAAAAGGGACGAAAAGCTGGCCATCAGAATCCGGGCTCGGATTGCCGAAAAGCGCAGACTTTGTATCAAATGTTCATGAAGGCCAGAGCTGAAGAGGACCACGAAATCGATTTTCTGTATCACGAATCGTGGCACAGGATGCGAATCAATGCAAAAATTTGCCATTACTGATCATACGACGTACTAAATTTTCGAAGAATTGGCCAAAAAAGCGGAAAAGCTAAAAAGTAAATGGCCGACTTGCTGATCCCAGAAGATGCATTTTCAGATGAGTAAATTGCGCCGTGCGATAATGCTCCTCTCGACAGGATACTTCTTGGCGCTGAGGATTTGATTCTTGGTCTTCTATGATTTGTCTTTGTTTCTAATATCATTCTTTTATTCTCTTACCTGACCAAGAAGTCCCTTCAGGTCCATCTCCATCTGCTACCATACAACCTGGTAAAGTGATCTGATGAACTTCATCAAATCCGACGATTCAATTGCATCGACTCGCTTCCCCTGTACTTCAACGTATACTCCGTATTTTTCTGATGCATATAAAGGAAGTGGTCAATAAATGAAATTTCGGAAGGCTACCGAGTGGAAAATTTGAGGACTGTGGAATAAGCAAAGTGGAAGAACGCACCTTCCAGTGGGCTATGACAGTGTTTCCCTAGCAAGGATGTATTCGACGACTTCTTTCATCTTGGCGAATCCTTCTTGGGAAAGAATGTTGAGGTTCCATGCACCCTCGAGGAAATCGAAAGGAAGGGCGTGGTAGTAGCTCGGACGATCCTCGAACGTGGGTTCGATCTCCCTCGTGAAGCAGTCCCCGCAATAAATACGTAGCGAGGTTCCGAGCAAGCTTAACCCATAAAAGCGGGGAATTGGGCAGGTGGAAGTCAAGGTGTCGTATTGCTCGCGCATTTCCTTGTCTGCCTTGAGCCGAAGATCAGGTCTACTAGCCCACCCGTCAGGTTTGACTTGTACAAAGAGGACGGGAAGTATTGGGCGTTAAAGACGATGAAGATATCTCTGGGTCAAGGCTGTTGACGTGGAAGGAAGATGCAGTTTGGTTTCAAGGAAACTCGGAGCGATGAAGAGGTCAAATGTGTCGAAACAGTAGTTGAGGACTCTGTTGTATGGGCCGTTGTACCGACCTTGGATTGGCGCGAGCTCACCGCTGCGCAACTGGAACATAGAAAGAAGGCCTGCGGGCCAAGATATGTCTGTTGAAAAGGGCATCTTTATGATGATATCAAAGTAAGGAAACTTGAAACTGGGGAAGTCGAGTAACGATGCGCCTGTCAGCAGATAACTGGAAGATTCGAACCTCAATGATTCAAATTCATGGGAAGAAGGATGCCCTAAGATGCCTATAAGGTTCTGGCGCTGAAGAGGCTCGTTGATTGAAGGTTTATAAACCTCAGCTCAGAGATGGTAGAGACCTATAAGGCGAGGTCGGAAGCGGGTTTATGATCCGTGTGTTTGGTCAGCCATGTGTTCGACAAACAAAGAGCGGCACTCACCTGTGCCCGTCATCGTGCTCGACGACGTACTCGCTTCTTTCCGCAAAATTTACTTCTCCTGGACCTCTATCCGCCCTGCGATTTTTACATTGTAGAAGCATGACAACTCCGACCTCTAGGAACAGCGTCCTTGAGGAATTGCAGCTAATTCAGGTGCTCTCTGCTACCAGATGAGCACCTCACTTTCCTTGACGAACCAGAGGCCTGGCTAAATGCTTTGGAGCAATTTTGGAATGAACCGTAGGAGACGCTGCGATAACGAGCTCTGAAGCTTTTTCTCTGTTCAATTAGACGGAGAAAAGATGCGCTTCTAAATCACACTCTTTGCGAAGCAGGTCGAGACTTTTCCAGGTGGTTCTGTGTCGATGAAGGGGATGATATTTCCAGCGATCACCAGGAAGCATGGAACGCATTAGAACCGATAATTTCAAGGATTTACGAGATCCTAACGCTGAGTAGGTTTTCTCTCAGCTGATCTTCTCCAACGCTTTTAAATGATATTTTCTCTTCTAGACACCCTATTTACGATCTGTTGTCAACGCACCTCCTCCCTAGACTACGTGAAGACCTCGAGACGTGCTCTGAGATCAGTTCTCAACACCCCAACGTCCTGGCAACACCAGTCACCTCCCGTCTATTCAATCATCAGGTTTATCACGCCCTATTCACATCCCACCACCATATGTCATCTTCAGCAACGTTAAGGCGATGCAGTGCCTTGGTCACAAAGTACAATTTGCCGACCTTTTCCCGCTGAGAAGCAAGTCGCAGCTGGACGGGGTCATATAGAGAGTGGACGTAGCCGGTAGCGGCTCTGGGAGATCGTGGAAGGAGTTCGAGAAAGTTGGGGAGGCTGTGGAGGAAATGAGGAGGTTGGGGCGGGAAGAATATGTCACTGAGATGGGCATCGGCAGCGCCTGGACGAAGTGACGCAGAATTTCAAGTCTTTTTCCTTGGTGGGTTTTCTTGTTTTACCTGCCGTCTTGAATGCTTCGCTGACAAGTCTTTCTAGATCCAGCAAACCACAGAACAACTACCAAGGCAGCTATGCGGGGTTCACATGGTCTGCATACCCCTGTGCTAGAGCTTCATTCTCCCAAGTTGTTCTGTCTTCAGCGTCCAATGTCCAATATTCGCCTTCCAGTTGGCCAACAGAAGGTGGCGCCCCTCCTTCGGCCGACCGGTTCGTATTAGTCCGATCCTAGCTCCCATTGCTGTCCTTTATCTTTACGCCAGCCCATACTCATTCTTACAAAAATATCTCCCAAGATGGCCACACCTCTCGGGTTCAGGCTCTTCAGGGGCGCCCTTAGGACGATGGCTCTTCAGTACGTCGTTTACTACTATCAAAGTCTGGAGTTCTAAGGTGATATGCACACTCCATGCTTCTCGGAATACTACCAGCGTGCCAATGGGGGTTTAGACACTGTGGACACATTTCGTCTCTCTGCTTTTATATATTTTTATTTTTGATTGGAGTCTGACTGCAACCGAAACAGACACTGCGCTCCAAGACTAGACTAAATTTAGTTATAAGGGGCGGTCAGCAGAGTTTTCGAAAGTGTCTAGGGTTTTGCATTTAGAAATGTTTGGAATTCATTGGTACATGTACCAATAGGCTGATTTCGCACTTCTCAGAATACCAAGCGCATACGAATGGGCATCACGGTATAGCGCCACCCCTGCCCATCCACCGCTCGTCGCCTTCAATTTTTGGTTACGTCGTAGGATGGCGAGCCCAGCCTGAGGGAGGCGCTGGTTAAGGAGATGAAGCGAGTTTATGGAGGAATAATGGAGTGGATCCCAGGTTAGAGGCGGACCTGCGTCCTGATGATGTGGCGTTGAGCGCTGGATGTAATCTGGCTTTCGTCGCGTCGATCATGAGTCTGGCGGATGCAGGCTATGAAGTGATTCTACCTATACCTTGGTATGTATGTGTATGGCTCTCTCGTCTTTTCTTCGTTCTCTGACTGATCATCCATTACAGACATTTCAATCATCAGCAACCAAATGCTCAAGGGTTTCAGGTTACCTAGAAGTCTGACATTGCTGTTCAGTCTTCAAGAACGACCCTACGTCTCCTTGTCGCCAAGACCATCTCAAAGACGGCTTTCTCCCCTCTGTCGAACGCTGCAGAGACCTCAACACCTCAATCCCACTGGAGCGATATACACCCCAGATTTCATATTGTCATTCGCCTCCCTCGCCAGAGAGAATGACGTGCTGGTCATTATCATTGGTGAGACCTATAGTGATTTCATCGTCGGCAAGTCAGCGCCCCATATTTTTCAAACCCTTCTTGGCATGATACCTTGATCCACCTATTCTCCAAGACATATTGTTTACCTGGCCATCGTCTTCTCGCGTCATCTCCTGTCATTTTCCAAGAATATTCTGGATATTATTCAAACCTGCGCCCCGAGACTTATTCAGCTGCCTCTTGCGCCTCTTCTCCCTAGCTTGCAGACATTTGTGAGCGGCACGGCGAGTAACGTCCCCTCGAAGCATATTCTTGTTCAAAGATTCAAAGATGTCGTACCCCAGAGATGGAAAATCAGTTCTCAAGGAGGCTATTACATATGCTTTTGTGAAGCATCCTTTCGCGACGGTAGGAGCCGCGGATGCCAGTCGGAGATTGGTGGAGGAGAAGGGCGTCGTCGGCCTTCCTTCGGCCTTCTTCACTCAGGATACGGAAGGCGCTGATCCACATCTTGAGAATGGAAAGGTTGATTGGAAGACAGTGGAGCGGGATACGGAAGTGCCAGAGACGGAGCGATGGACACCTTTTTCGGTTGCGAATGCGAATGACGAGAAATTGCGGAGGGTGTGTGAGCGGTTGGGCGAGCCAGATTCCGGTTTGCAATTGAAAGGATGACATTGGGTGGGGTAGCATGAGCGAGGCGGCCAATTTGTCTTGCCCACGTTGCTTGTAGGGAACCACCAGTCGAAGATGTATCGCTTGTTACAGTTGTCTTCGATCATTCTGCTTGCAGTGCTTATTATTACCCCGTTGCGTGTATTTTTTTTGAATCTGGTTGAACTTTAGAGAAGAAAATCAACAGCTGGACGGAATAATAAATAGACTTCATTCAAAGAACTACGTAGGTATGTAGCTTGCAGCTCTTTTTTTATGTGTAACGAGAAAAGCGCATAGGAAGTAGAGAACCTTGATTACAAGCCGTTCATCCATTGAGCTGGTATCAATCGTACAACTTCTTCGGCTGAAATTCTGTCCTTCGCTTCATAACACACCATCTTCCTTATCAAACTCTCAAGTGCCTCCAACTCCTCTTCACTCATGCTATGAACCTTTAAGAACTCTCCGGAAGCAAGGGACGACAGCTCCTTGTCGCCTATAAACGCCCCGTCCTCGGTAAAATACTCTGAGCGCTCCAACCATCGATTCCACCATTTGGAAGGAAGCTTGCCTATAGCCAACACCATTTCACGTATGACTTCCTTCGCTATACCGTCATACGAAGAGAATAAGGTGGAGTTGTAGCTCAGTACCATGTGCATGAGAACTGCTAGGGCCCACATGTCAGTCGGTGGACCAATGGGCGTGGGTGGCTCAGGGAAAAGTATTTCTGGAGCAGCGTATATAGTTGGAATGTGGAGATGGGTTTTAGTATGGGTGGTGGTGAGAAAAGATTCGCTGAAATCGCATATTTTGACGTGTACTGATTCGGAGGAGGATAGACAAAGTTCCAGAAGAGGCGTAGGCTCAGGAGTAGGGATGAGGTATTGTGGAAGGCCAATTGGGCTGCTAGCTAAAATGTCGCTGTCGCTGTCTGGAGAGGGTGGAAGTTTGTGGGGTTTTCCGTAGTAATACTCGAAGTCTTGTAGCGACCATTGCTCCATTGCTGGGTTGCACAATAAAATGTTGCCTGTATGGAGATCTGAAAAAAAAACAGTTATATTCGGAAGGACGATTGAGAATTGTGAAATGAATGTCCCTCCATGCACCACTCCGCACTTGTGAAGATACGCCACTCCACGAGCGATCTGAGCTACGATTCTCTTTGTATAAGCAGGCGAGGGTGGACCGTCGTCGTGAATATCCTCGATTTCGTGGCATCCAAGGCTCGGACCCAAAAGCTCGGTGACAATGCAATGATGAGTCCCATTCGGGCCCTCGACGTCAAAGGTGTCCAGAAATCTTACGATGTATTTCGCTCCTTCAGACAGAGGATTCGATTCCTGCTGATTCATGAGATGCAAGACGACATCGAGTTCGGAGGACGAAGATGCTGACGCTGAAAGGACTTTGAGGGCGGCGAATCGTTTTAAAGACAAGTCCTCCGCGAGCCAGACAGTGCCGTAGGCTCCGTAGCCAAGCTTGTTGATGACCAGGTAGCGATCGTGGAAGATGTCGCCAAGGTGGACAGGGTGAAAACCACCCTTGCAATAGCATAAAATGCTTTCAGTTCCCGGGTAATCCATAGGTCTTGCTGATAAGTCGAAGACTAGTCGAGGAGGATGCGGAGATTAGAATTCGAAGTCCGACAATTTCCAGAAAATCTTGATTTCGGAAAAGCCGGATGTACGGATGTCTGGCGGCCGGCGGCGCAGCGCGATCTCGCCATCGTCCCGCTAACAGGATCCATGCCCCCACTGCCATTTCCTCGTCGCTCTCTGAGACCCCGTCCAGCGATCACAGTGACTTCGTCCAGTTTTGAGCGTGAAGCTGTCCGCCTTGGCTACAAACTTCTTAGAGATCAACGCGATGACAAGCGGCCTGTTTTGAACGGGCTGCAATACAGTGGTTTGGGCAAGAGAACGCCAAAGGTGTGATTGAGGGAACGTTGGAGGAGAACAAGGATGCCAGCGGGAGAAGAGTCTCCCACCGTTGCCATTTACTTTGATATATCCTACGAGTCAAGAACAGGAGATTTAGTACTTGTAACTCACTGAGCACAAATGTATAGCCAAGCATAAGAAAACTGTGTTCTCCGCTAAACCCACTGACCTGCTGCTACTATTGAATGCATTTAAATCCTCAAGGAACACACTCTCCTTTCTACCAGGAGCATGTTGAAAAGTGTGGACTGTCCTAGAAAAGAAAGGGCGCACGACATCTTTCCGCTGATAATTGGATCTAATCCTTTCAAAAAATGGATTATATGATGTCTGTATCTTATAAGAATTTCCTCATACACTGATTAACGCGTCAAGTCGTGGGCAATCGAGGTCGAGACTCCATGCAGGTAGAGGGCTTAACGCCAGCCACCGGACACCAGACATCCGGACATCCGGCTTTTCCATAATCGAGATGTCCTCACAATTTCGTCAGCGCTTAAAAGTTGAAGTTTTCGATCACCTTTCCCCCTTCGGCCACATTCGTGCTCCGTTCACTAATTTCGTTACGTGTGGGCATTATCATAAGAAAGAACGTCAACTTCCTCCAATCTGGAAGAACTATTGAAAACGAATTTCGACTAGTAAAAAGCGCACTCGATCAGAACCTCCTCGGCGAGGTTGTTTCGGTGAAAATAATGTGCGCAAACCCCCTGTATCGTCGATTCGACTGACCTTCCGGCTACCTTATGGCTTGCAGAGGCAGAGTCCACCTGACCACCTGTGGAGGAAAGAAATACGACAAGTCATACTTGACCGTGAAAGTAAACCCACGCCGGCGTGTTGCACATATCTATCTTGATCCCGAGGATGGCCGCGAATCACTGGATACGACTTCCATCAAGGGAGTTAAATGGGCATATTAGGCAAATTCACCTACTCTATTTAGTACGCTCAGCTCTCCGTCTTGCCTTATTCCCATAAGTATTGTTCTGATTCTTACCCTAGAGAAATACATAGACCTTCTCAATGTTATCTAGTTCCTTTTTGGTTCCGTCGTTACTATGTCTATGACTAAAATACTCTTTAAAGTCAAAATCCGTAAGGAACTCCAATGGCAAGTCATATGGGCCTTGTTCATAGCTATAGCCCCCCATTCCCAGCGAGTCTGAGATCCCAGACGAACGCGCCATTCCTCTCCGAACCTTCGAGCTTAACTTCCTGTAAATATTTTTCATTATACCTCTTTATACGTCTCCCCTTCCTATTTTATTGCGATTCAGAGGAGGTTTCTTGTGATAACATCGCACCACTCTCTGATGTGTATGCGGTTGGTATGCGGTCAACTTGGGTGCTCAATCATAAGCACTGGCGATGCGATATTATCCGAAGAGTATTGGGATGCGTGTTTTTCATCAGCTTCGCGAAGGTTCAAAATCAAGCGGCTACCAAAGGCGCTCGAAATTGCAATAGAAAATCCAATAGGGGCTTCGATTAGAGGGTTCTACAGCTATGAATGAGCTCAAGTGTGTAAACAGTCGGAAAAAAAACAACGTGATCCAAAATCCAGACAACCAGACTTGCAAGATATACGGCTCCGATCCTAGTAATATAATTATTTCCCCATGTCAATTATCCTAGCGTTGCTCACTTACGCCAAGAAATAAATTATAGAATCTCGAATGAGAATTTTAGAAAGCCGCTGCTGGTCAAAGTATTTCAATGGTTCGATGTCGCGACTGCTATTCTTGTAGTCCCGATAGCCATGTATCAAAGCCAGAATGCAAAGAAGACTGTCAAACGACAGCAGAGGTATCCAATACGAAAAGAAATGAGGCAGCACTGTCAAACCGTCACAAAACTTTCCACCAGGAACGTCGACTGCTATTGCTAATATTGGTAGCTTGATGAATAGAATTCAGCTTCATGAACACGAGGACATACCTCTAACTTGTCTGAGGTTTAGGCCCATTATGATTGCAGACGCAGTTGAGCAGACTCCAAAGCAAGCTAACATGAGATACAAAACAATCACGCTTTTGTCGTAAATGGCGTAAATGCGCATTTGCAAAATGACTGTGGATGTGCATCAGCAACGCTAGTTAGATAATTCTGCTGAATTAATACCTTCCGCAAGCATGCACCCTATCAGACCCGTCCATCCTTCCCATTGGAGATAGTGTACGCCTGAGCTAAATTATCAAATGAAACTTGAAGATGGGGATCAAGCCTCACTTACAGCTACAAAAATAGGATATGCCAGACTTGTTACTATATCCTTCCGAGAGAAGATGTAGACTTACAACTGCACATTTACTTTCAGAAAGCTGAATATGTAGCTTCATTTTCTCCAAACTCACCTCAGATGAAAGATGCGAAGTGAAGAAAACTAGATCTCGAAAATCAGTTGTCACCGATAAGGTATTAAGGATAACCGTTACCGTATTCATTGAATCTGAAGTAAATTATCAGGAAAGAATGAATGAACAATAGAAGGGAGCTTCTGACATAGCACAAGCCAGTATGTAGTAGCGATTCTAGCCGGACGTTGTGTAAGAGTACAGGAAGCCAAAAAGAGTCTTCACGTACCGCAAGGAATATAACTTTTGGAAACGTCCATTCGCTCTTCTAACCCTCAGGTAAGGTATCATATCTGGGCTAGTCAACAGCAGAAACGAACCCAAATGAAGTTCACCTGAACACTCTAGTTGCCGTGGAATCGAAATGGGGGAACCTTGAAGCTCACCTCGCGGTCCAAAGATGTCACTAAGCGGTTCACTGTTAGTCAACCTCCACTGCCAACAATTTAGAGCGTACCATAGTCATAAAAAATTATAACACTCGATGCCACTGTATGCAAAGACTGTAAGCTTGATGAAGACTCAGATAAACGCAGTACGTACGGCGCGCATAGCGGACTGTTTCTATTTCGTGAAAACCGGTAATCGTAGCTTCAGAAAAGGATGATGAAGGGGTCAGCATGGAATGTCGGGAATGTGAAAGTTTTGGAGGGTACCGGTAATAAGGCAAGGAACCACGAGTATCAATGAGTAATTGATATACATCTGCGTTTGATGGTAGCTTTCATCCAGAGATGGATTTTCGCATCATCTTCGGTTTTCTGACTACCTCGAGTCTGTTTCTCTATATTTGAACACCCATGAGAGCCCAGGTCTGAAACGGTGAATTATGATGATCAGACCGATTTCGAATACAAGTAGTCCTGGAGAACTAGTCCTGTGTTCAATGCATAACGATTGTATTGTGTCAGATGCTTAGAAATCTGGTATGATTGGCATGGGCACTGCTGCGACAATCGACTCACAAATTGGATGTCGACGGGCCAAAGGTAACTAAGGTCCAGGTCCTGAGCAACCCGTGATTGATGGTGTATTGCGATTATTTATCTGATTTATCTGATGCGAACTGCGCTTGAAACAGTCAGAATAATATTCCGCTAGAGCACTGCTCAAAGCCTTACCTTTGAATGAGTAGTAACCTCACGGCAGTTGCAGAAGCATAGCAAGATGATGGACGTTGACTGAGTTCCTGAGTCCCATCCTCCGAGGTGCTTTCCTTGTAGCGTAAGTTACAGAGGCTTAAGTTGGTAAACCGTACTCTGAATTGACCTTGGAGAATAAAGGAGGACTTTGTTTCCAAACCAAACCTGACAACGGACGTAATAGTTTGCTGTGCCGAAGACAATGAGTCTAAAAATTGGCGGATTGGCCCAAGGCAGGTTCATATAAAAAGCCAACTTCTGACGCTAAAATTGGTAGCCTTCGTTCCTATCTCTCCATCTTAAACCCAACCACTCCTGTGCCACTGACATGGCTACACCATCATGTACTCCGAGTCACGGTGACCAGTGGTCCGTGGCCTTACAGGCATGGACACTGGACGAAATACTTTTGTCCCACGAACTTCTAGCACACGACGCCCTCGAGAACCTGGAGCTCGAGAAAGAAGACTATGGGACATTCCGCACAATGCTTGAATTGCTCATACTTCCAGGATTAGAGGCCTTGGCGTTCCGTTCCGATTATAAATTGGATATCTTGACCACAGCTGTATCAACGTTCGGCTGTAGCCTGCAAAAACTGAAGCTCAGAGGACATGTCGCACCGATGAAGAACCTTTTAATGACCCTAGGTACAATTCCCTCTCTCCGAGAACTCCCTGTATGCAGATGTGACAGGAAATTGAAGCTTCCTATTTTCCTCGCTTGCCTTATGTGGATGCTACCAAACCCTGTCAAAGTTAATTCAGCGACGGCGAGCATACAAGAAGACATAAATAATTACGGCCATCAATATGGGAGCTGACTGAGACCGTTTTCATCAGGAGACGAGACGATGAGCGAGGGTCTCAGCAATTGGCCAGAACAATACATGGAGGAAACCACGAAAAGTACAGCCGATCATGAGACGAAAGAGGCCAAAATATTTTTGGACATCCTTCCCCGACCATTATGCACCAACCTCCGAGGTTTGGATATAAATCTGGACAACAACGATAGTGAAGGAAGTATCAGCGCGAATTACCTTGAACGCAATATGCTGGATAATATTCAAGAACTTGATCACGCAGGCATCTCAATCAAGATAAGCTATACCTATACATACGTTGAGTATGATGAATCTTCCGGGCTGAGGAATGGAATGCCTACCAGGACGGTCGACTTCATAGAAATGTCGAGAGCGTATCACAATTCCGTGGGCAAGGCTTGAGCGCTCTTCGGATTGCGTATTGTCTAGATTAGTAATCGAATAATTGTGTGCTGTTAGATAAAAAGTCCTGGATTAAAAATTATAACAAGCAAAGATAACGACGGCAGAGATTACTTGTCTAATTGTGCACAAACATAGCACGCTTCTGCTCCGGGACGGTTCTGAACCCAACTTAGAAGATAATGATACTGATAGAATGGTCCAGTTTTGCGGGTTGTTTCGGGAGGTGATCACAGGTTGATTATTAATCGTGACTACCAGCACATGAAGTGACTTTCCCAGCTGAGCGTTTCGCCAGTGAACTCCAGTCTACACCTTCTTCTCCTCTACGTATCTTCAACCCAACTTTTATCAGCATTTCAGTTAAACCGGTATCGATGGCCGACTTCCATTTTGTTATCATAGTGGGAAAATGTTATGTCATGTGGTTGTTCGTCAGGAAATCGGTCTCTTCAACCGATCTTCAACAATCTTGAACGCATCATACTGACTCTGTGTGTTCCCGAAGTCACTCACAGTCAATGAGGTAAGTTTATAGTGCCAAATGACACGGAATTTATGAATTACATTGTCGTTTTCTGACAGGATGGACCTCCAGTTGTCGGACTTGGGCAACGATATTCTACCATTGATTTTTTGCTTCCTGAAGACACCTGATCTTCGCTGCATAACACTTCTGTCTCAGAAGTGGTTTGAAATTTGCTGCACCCATACTCGTTCGAACAGCGTATCTGGCAGGCAGTCCGCAACAGGTGCTCGATTTCTGCAACTTCTCTCTGAAATATAATCTGTGTGCGCGCATAAGTAGCCTGACCATAACCGAATCAGCAGCCCATCCCGCACCACCCGTGAATTTTTTCAAGGGTTATATTCGAGGAAATGACGTCGCTCAAACGGAATTATTCGCTATCCCTCTAACAGAGGTCCTCACCGGTGCAACGAACCTAGCGCACTTGGCTTTTCAGGACTGTACAGACCTCATTGTAGGACGCGAACCCTTCATCGCGAATATAATATGTCAGCGTCCTCCCGCAATATCTCTGGAATTATCGAAAGCGGATCTTCCAATCATGAAAATGTTCACCACTGTCTCCGGTCTGAGAAAGTTCACTATCAACCTAGTACCCCCTCCGAAATACGACAACGAAGAAGAGGAAGCATTGGAAGCGATCTTACTAAATTCAAATTCTACTCTTGAAACCCTTTCCCTCGGACACACCCTACCCGCCAGTCTGAGATCAGAATCAGAGAGTCCACCGTTACGCTCCTGGGACCGCGTCCACACCTTTTCCATGCCAAATTTCTCTGTACTCCCCGAGAAACTCGCTCATATGTTCCCCAGCATAAGCACTCTGAATATTGAAGACTCTTCAATCTGGGTGACGAGGATACGGAATGGGAAAAAATCGAGTGGTGGCCACTCACGTTCTCCGAATGCCCACCAGGGCCCCTATGGACTTCCCTTCGTTCATTTTAGCGGTCCACGGCCGCTTGCGTTGAATCTTTCACGACACCACGCCCTACGCAGAATATCGTTCATGGGGACAAAATCTTACACGTACCCCAGCGAGTTCGCTGAGTTGACTGAGATGTCACTCAATGCTGACATTCACAGCCTTGCTTTGAAAACAGAGTTGTTGGGAGATCCCGACGCTGCGTTTCAATCCAGGTCCCTTGTTGAAGGCCAGGGGTACCCGCCTAATTTGGATCCTTTATTCTCTACCCTATGCCAGTCGGCAAAGCATTTGACCTTCCTGTCTCTAGATGTTGGCCAGACAATGCAGGAGATTCCCCGTTGTTTGGAACACCTGGTAAGCAAATCGTTATTCTTCGGCATATATATCGTTCTATATTTCAATTTACTAATTGTATCGAATTGTATATCGTAGGTCAGAACCGCTTCATTGCTTGCGCCTCTACATAACCTCAGTACGTCCACCTAGGCGTCGTGTTATGCATGGGGCCTTCCACATGGACTCCATTTCCGATGGAAGTTACTGTAAGACCTGAAGAGCTGTTGCGCGCATGGGTGGATGGCGTTCCTTCGCTTCAATATCTGGAACTGCAAGTACCCGTTGAAGGGTGGGGACATAATTGGTGGAAGATTGATTCTCGGACAGGACGTTCAAGCAAGTTTCTGAAGAGAGGTATAAGTGCGAGGATTGGTTTGATCTGGAAGAGTGGAAATAAAGATGGTATCTGTAAGTAATCACCATTCTGAGTCGTAGTTAACCACATTCATTGGCGTGTTCGGCTAGACTTCAGAAGCACTCGTACTGGGCTAACGTCGGCTGGAAGAAGCATTTCTGCTAGAGTACAGGTTCTGTCGCAGATATAAGCTCATATCTTTGAAGGACGTGCATAACAATGGTTCAAATAAAATATTTCAAGAGTCTTCCTATTTATAAAATTAGATATCGTCTTTTAAATCCATAGGCCACGCCCTGATCATTCGTCAACTTAAAACCATGATAAGTTTGACGATGCAAACTGAACACGTAGACCCTACTCACCCATTAGTCACTGAGCGTGGACGTTCGATTTCGGGATGAGCCCAGCTGGGGTATGCACAAGCTCCTCGCTTGACCTCTGTAATTTTATTGCATGCCATTGGTAAACGTGATATAGAAAAAAATGTAAGAAATTTTAGTTCAAGTTAACGTGACGTCAAAAATAGTGACCTTGAAGCAGAGAAAGTAGAGAAATCTACTCTACCTGAATATGTCACCGCTTCTCTCTTTTGTGCTACAACATCCTTTATGCACCAGTAAATACCTTCACGATTCAAGCTTCATGACTAACAGGAACGACGATCAAAAACTCATGGCCCTCCTTCAACTCACCCAAACACCACCCTCCGCCCTGCTTATCCTTTGAACGCCTGTAATACTTCCAAAGGCTCCGCGTGATCGACGTAGAATTGGGTGTCGATAGCTGAGATTATACCTCGCAAGTCGTTTTCTGAAGTTCCAGTGGAGAAGAGCGACCCGAGGAGTGGAGCGCCTTTGAGGTAGTTGACGGGTGTTGATGCGAGGATTTTAGGAGCGGTGGTGGATATAAATTTTGTGTCGATTTCATGCACTTTCTGGTTGACATCTACAATAGATTAAATTTCGGTATAAATGCGCCGGCGGACGGGTCAAAAGCCCGGGTTCGAATGCACTTTACGTACCATTATATTTTGCCAGTGCGGCTACGGATGCAGGGTGGGATGAGGCCAGGCCGACTGCTGTGACATTTTGGAATAGGGGATGGGGTTTGAGTTTTTGGAGGAGCTGCGTGGCAATGCCCTGACGGCGTAGGTAGGGTGGACTACGAGTTGGGTTACCCAGCCCACGGTACCTGGTTAAAGATTTATGGGAGAAGAAAGGAAGGGAAAAAAAAGGTCAATCGATGTCATTGATTAGTACGATATTTCAAGTGAATGACGAACCTCCTTCGTAGTCCCAGGTCGTGGCGAATGCGTGTCCGACGAGCTCATCTGAGGTGAAGCAGGTGGCGAGGACGGAGCGAGCGGGTGGTTCGAGGCATTCCGCTCTTAGTTTTGTAGTGCTCAGTTTAACGTGCTGACCTGTGGGGTAGAGTAGTGTAGGATAGGTTTGTTAGAAGGGTAGGATGGATAAGATAGGATGAGACACAGTGAAAGACCCACCAGCTTTGAGGAACGGCGAGATCTTGATAGCCGCTTGGTCGTTCCATACGCCATAGTGTGCACTGAAAAGCTTAGCGCATTGGTCAAGCAGGGTGTCGGGAATGTCGAGGCCGGATGTTACTGCGAATGCGTACGGAGAGGACTCAGAGGAGGACATGGTCTCGGATTGAGATGAGGTCTGAGCTTTGAAGAACAAAATGAAACGAGAGCCCCACTGGAGTACATTCAAAGTACGTTCTAAGTTTAAGAATAGGCGGGCATGAGGCCTTTGGTGGCTTTAATATTGATACTATCGATATCGCTTGCTGTAGATCTTCAGGGTCCTGACGTATGAGTCACGTCAGATTTCAATCTTGAAAGAAACCAAGACGAGTGATTTTGAGGTTGAAACCGAGTTCACCCCACACAGACCTGTCACCTGTGACAAAACATGATGAAAAAAGAACGTCGTAAGCGCAACCCCTATGACGCTACATTTTTACACTCAGCGGCCTTCCGACTCTCGGAGCGTAGCAAAGATATCGGATTTGTTGGTTTTTACTAGGCTGGAGTACTATTATTACTACTATAGAAGCTGAGAATTTGGGTCCAGGAAGCTGAGCACCTGATCCCTACACGCCCAGACACAAAGTTACTTACACCACATTGAGCTTTAAACGGAAAAAGAGAGCAAGACCAAAAGACAGAGGCAGAGAGTTGCCTAATCAGGAATCGGATTATCTAAGTGGGCAGGGGTCCAAACATCCGCACACAAACCCCACAGCGGCTCTTGGACATCGACCATGACGACGACGGCGGAAAACCACCAATTCTCGCCCGAAAAACTGGGTGAGTACACAGTGATACAAGATATCGCAGAGGGAACCTTTGGAAAAGTAAAGAGTGAGTCTTGTTCTATTTATTTAATTCAGTTATTGACTGATAAGTATAGTGGCGACACATACGATTACGGGCCACAAAGTCGCCATGAAGTACATCTCAAAGGCTGTCATTCAGCGAGAAAAGACGAAGACAAGGGTAAAGCGCGAGTTTGAGTACATGCGCACCCTCCAGCACCCTCATATTATTAAATTGTAATTTATTTCTGGTTTTTTTCATCAATACTTTCTGATCCATCACAGATACGAAGTGATATCGACCCCAACGGACATCATCTTCGTGCTGGAATACGCTGGCGGCGAACTGTTCAACTACATCGTGGCCAACGGACGGATGGACGAGCCCCGCGCCCGGCGGTTCTTCCAACAAATCATCTCAGGCATCGAGTACTCCCACCGCCTCAAGATCGTCCATCGCGACTTGAAACCTGAAAATGTGCTTTTGGACGATGACTTGAACGTCAAGATCGCGGATTTTGGGCTGTCGAATGAGATCAGCGACGGGGATTTTTTGACGACCAGCTGTGGGAGTCCGAATTATGCTGCACCGGAGGTGATTCGCGGGGGTGTGTATGCAGGTCCCGAGATCGATGTATGGAGCTCGGGGGTGATTCTGTATGTCATGCTCTGCGGTCGGCTGCCGTTCGAGGACGATGATGTCCAAGTTCTGTTCTCCAAAATCAGTCGTAAGTGGTATTACTCATCCATCTACTCTTCCCAATTACTTACTATTTGCCTTATCAGAGGGCAATTTCCATATGCCACCGTACCTCTCAACCGACGCCAAGAATCTCATCTCCTCCATGCTCGCCGTAGACCCCGTCAAACGCATCACCGTGCCGGAAATCACGCAACACCCGTTCTTCACCACCGACCTACCTAGATACCTCACCCCACTGCCTCCTCCGCCAGGACCTGTGCTGGGCATGCTGAGCTCGTTGGTGACGCCTCCGAAGCAGCTGGACTTTGAGATCATCGAGGGCCTAGGGCGGATCGAGGAGGATGTGGTGGAGGAGCTGGCAAATAGCATGGTGGGGGTGGATAAAGATGAGGTGTGGGAGTGTTTAAGGAGGGACGATGGCGTTCAGGGGAATGCAGTCAAGGTGGCGTATATGTTGTTGAGGGATAAGAAGAGATTGGGTAAAGATCGTAAGTGTTCCTAAATTTTCAGTGAATTTTGACTCATTTTTTATTCGTTTTTTTAGTGGCAGAATTCGCAGAAGCAGAGAGAGACGCACAACTGGCCGCTATGGATGTAAGTTACCCGTTCTTCTCCCGCCCTGCTATAACTGGCCCCGCCTTGCAGCCGCGCAACGCCATATCGCCCGCCGTACTCTCCCCCGTCGGCGCTGTGGAACTGGAAGAAAACCCATTCGAAGTGGAATTCAACGCGGAATATGAATCGGACGACCAGGAATCGGATGAATTGGATTTCATCTCGCCTCCCCTGCCTTCTTCGTCTCTTCCTACCTCCCCCTCTTCTCTCAACAACAACAACTCGGGCGGACCACCTCAATTCGCCGTGCTCAATTCCTCGTTACCCGAACAACTCCCGGAACAACACCACCTCACATCCTACGTCTCCGCCAAGCGTTCCAGAGGCGAGCGTAGCGAGGGCGGCGCTGGCAGTGGAACCACTTCTCACAGTCAAAGCCACAGCGCCCATAGAGAGAAAAAGCACAAGACCAAGTGGCATTTCGGGATTAGGAGCCGCAGTCCGCCCATGGAGGTGATGTTGGAAATTTATAGGACACTGAGGACGTTGGGGATGGAATGGAAGGAGAAGAAGAGTTTGGGTGGGTTGGGGGGTGTTAGAGCTAGAGAGGCAAGGGCTGCGATGGCCAGAGGAGAAGTGGTCGGGTCGCCGTCTGCGAATGGGATTGCGAACGGGACCGTGAATGGTTCCGCAAATGGCTCCTCCAACCCACCAAGAGTCGTCGAGCGCACCCCGCACCTTGACGGTTCAGGTCCTGTGGATCTAAAAGCTGCCTCGTCAATCTACCACGTCGAAACGCGCGCACGGGTGCAAGACGTGGTGGTCCTCATGAATCTGCAACTGTATATGGTGGATTCGATCAACTACCTGGTGGATTTCCATCACAAGAAGACGTATAAAGCAAGCACGGAGCCTGGAGCGGGAAGGTGGGATATGGCGGTTTTTGATCCGGTTTTTACTGCGCAGGAGAGTGGGGCGTATATTGGGAGCGGGCTTGGGGGGTTGGGAAGTGGGAGTGATTCGGGGAGGAGTATTAAAGACGGAGTTGTGGGTGCACAAGCACCGGGACAAGGAGGGTCGGGGATGGTGGGGAGTAGGGAAGATGAGGTTGTTAGTCCGTTTGTGTTTATGGATGTCGCGTGTCGGTTGATTTTGGAGTTGGCGGGCGGGGGTGAGTAGAGCGTGCTGATGGAGGCGATGTTGTGTCCTTTTGTCTGTTTTTGTGCTTCTGTTTTCTTGTATCCTGTTGTCTTGTTTTACCTTTTCTTTTGCTTGCACGTTTCTCTCCTTTTTTTCCCCTCTGTTTGCTTTTTCTTGGGGTGTCATTCGACATTCATCGCCCATTAATTGATTTACTCCGACTCGTCAGCGCAGAGCGCTGGGCACATGATGATCTACAGGGAGCGAGGGAGGTGATTTATCCTTTTTCGACTTTCTTGCATGTTGGCGTTGTGTTGCTCCACCTCTTTCAATTCATTCAACTTTTAATTTTGCTTTCCTTTCTCCACCTTTTTAATTCGAGATCTCTTCTGATTTCCTGATTCAGGAAGCGATGAAGGGATCATTTTTTTCTAAAGTAGATTTCACGGAGCCATTCCTACTCTTACTGCTCATCTCTGTTTATTATCTAGTAGCCTGCTTGCTTTGCTTGCTTGCCCCGCCTCGTCTCGTCTGGTCTAATTTGCTCTTTATGTAGTCTTTCTCCTTCCATTTCTTCTCTTTTCTGTTGCCATGTATACGTAAAGAATATCCGACTTCGACTTGGAATCTGAATATATGGAATTTTGTTGTACGCTTACAGATGCTACTTGTGCCTCCGAGGCCTTTAGTACTTTGGCATTCGGTAGCGCTACATGGCGTCTTGATTCTTTTTTACTTAATTGGAGGATACACTGTCAATTGGAAACTACTCAGACCCGGAATCCAAGCTTTTCACTGAGTGGCAACGCGTCGCGTCCAGTCGCGTGACCCACGTGCTGAGATTTAGTTGGTCTCTCACCATCAAATTCGAAATACCACCCGCTGATGAGTGTCCTGCGCAGCGATCTGTCCTTCTGTCTTTCCAAAACGTATGACCAGTCTCGTTTTCCACGGGAAAGGTCCATACCCTTCCATGTCTGGAGGGATTCCTGCCACATGCCAGTTGAACCTTTGCCTTTTTCTACAGTGGGGTCCTTATTCTGCCACTCTGGTTGCTCTCTGCAGAAACTAGTCCTCCATAAAACCAACTGTGAGCATGAAGATGACTTGATATGCCTGCTGCATATTACCCCTGCTTTGCAAACACTCTATTTAAAATGGTTACTGAGTCCAGTTTACACTGTAGAAAAGCTTTTCAACCTTCTTGCCTATAATTCAATTTGGGGAACTGAGTTCACTACAGTGGCATTCCTGCCTGAATTGAGCTCATTCCATTTATGTCATGGAGAGTTAGTTTCTTGGGAGTTGGTTGAGCGTGACCTGAAGCACCAAAATGACTTCAGGACAGAAATTGGACAAAATAAAATTGAATACATTGAAGAAGAAATAATCCAATGCTTTCTTTCACTGGTGCAGGCAGGTGGATGCATGAAGATTCACTGCACAGATCCCAGTACTAACCATGGAACATTGGTTGACCTCCTCCAAAACTCTCTGGACCATCATGGTATTGTAGCTCCAATCCACAGCAAATGATGACATAGATGGATCGCCTTCACCATGAGGCAACCTCCTTTTGACCTACATTGGGATTATTATTTTTCCTGTACGAATTTCTGCAAGGAATAGGTCCTTCAGAGACTTTGCTCGGCACTGCGATAAGTATCTTAGGAGTGCACTTAACTTTCTGCTCTGTTAGTAAGATGGTTATTTAGACGTAGCTCGTCTTCTATTCTCTAATTCGACTTCATTTATTCTATTCTATTCTTTATCCGATTTTGCTTATAACAATTACAACTAATTCATCAAGTATGTACAAGGGCTGCACTGTAATTCAATGAATTGGTCCATTTCTTCCGAAGTACAACCCAAGAAGCATTATTTAGCCAAAGAAGGTCCCCTTCGCCTTCGACGACCATAAGCGATAAGTATACCTCATAGTCCTTAAAACTGAATTACGCAACTATGAGATCTACCAGCTCAAGATCACATTTGCTCGATGGCCGATAACTTAATTGCCTTGTTATACTCCCTCTCCGTATCAGAGAAAAGGAATTGAAACTGTTCAGAAACTCTATATTCCTTGATGATAGAGAAGATCTACCCGAAGAGCTTCTCCTAGTTGAAGCGCCTCCGGTGATCGTTCCGACAGCGTGCTTGCAGGACCCTTCGTCAGGCACCGACTCGGGTGCGCGCGGTTAGAAATAAGAACGATCCCATTGAATGATGGTGGTGATAAACCTAGAACGCCTTAGCTGTGTGCACATTTGCCTTCGCTTCCTAGTCGCCACTTACGTACAAAAAAACAAGGCGCATTATAAAAGAGAGACACACGAGCCATTCATTTTCCCTTTCCTCTCCATCACGTCCGTCAAGGTCGCTGTCTTTTTGCACCCAACCACTTTCACCACGTTTCTTCAACGGCCATTATATCAAGATAAACGAGCACCAAAGTTTCCGTCAAATTGTCCGAGGCTGATAGCCATCCTGCTATTGAGTGATATGGAGTCAGTCTCTCGATATTGAGTACGATGCCGCCGCGACTTACATCTTATCTATCACATCCATCAGCCTGTTCAAAGATGACAGGGGCAATCTCGCGACGTTTAAAAGGCGTAGCGACGGATGGGCAAGTGGATCGTCGATCGGGAATTCTGATATCTCATTTCCCGCCATTATTTCTTCACACAGGTTGGTACAAAAGAGAAACATCCGCCGACTACTCTCAAGAGTCTAGGAAAAATTTCCATAGCCGCAATCATATTCTTCGCCGCAATTTATGGCGAAGGTCTGATCAATATCTTTGCGTTATTGGCGTTGTTTGTGGTGTATTTGACGGCAGTTGGGTAAACAGGAAGGTCCACGGTGTTTATAGTGCCATCAAAAGAGAAGATCGTCGGTGTAATCATAGCTCGAGCATTGTACTTATAACTGGGAAAATTCGGTGAAATAAGGCAAAGAAAGATAAAGAACAATTGCCACGAACAAGCGCATCTTCGCTAGCAGTAGTCTATGATCTCGACGGACTCAGGAAGTAGGGACAGCAGTTGATGTGCAATAAGACAACAAGAGAAGATAGCGTAATCTCCCTGGGCGATAAACTACTTGGGCATTCACAAGAGATTGTGAAAATTCAAAAGGGAAGATGACTGGACGAGGCCAACGTCAAAAGTTTGGTTACGGTTTCCTTGAACCGAAGTTTGCATTTATTTGCCATTCGCTTCTAAATAACACGTGACCGTCGCGTCCCAAATCCTCGCGTTGACAACATGTTCGACTTGCATGTTTCTTTCATCTCGCATTTCCTGACCGATAACCAAGTTTTTTTCACTTCTTAGGCAAGTATATTGACACCACAAACTTAAACCATTTAGACTGACGTGACTGTCAATATACAGTCTCCTTTAGACGGAAAAAGATCGCGGCAACTCGACTGGAAGGGCTCAAATTAGACAGCTCTGAGAGCATTCCTTTAAAGAGCAACTATCGCTTTGCCATCATATATTTACCATGCGCCGTGCTCAAAGTGTACGCCATTACCCAAGGCCTTCATTAGCTTTAGCGGCGGACGATTTGGGTGTTTTACGTGAAGGGGACGAGTCGAATGAAGATGTGTTGAGGCGTCAACTTCTGGAAAAGGATAGGGAGTGCGATAGGGTAAGTCGCCCTTGTTCGTTTGGAAAATCTTGCTTTCCATCGTCTCGGCCACTTCTCTTTGGATGAAGCCTAACCGACCTGTTTCCTTCAACAGCTACAAATGGCCGTACAAGCTCTGCAAGACCAGCTCGCCCAGAGGCCTCCGATTGAACAAATTCAAGAATTGCAGAGGGAATATAGGAATTTGGAGCTGCTCTTACAGGGTACCCAGCGAGAGAACGAGAAGAGCATGGCTGAAACTGAAAGGTGTGTTGGCGAGTCCTTTGACTTTGGAATACCGTCTGACAAGTGATTCCTGGATCAGGGTCAAAGCCAGGGAGAAGATGCTCGAACGAGAGCTAACCCGACTCGCTGGAGACAATTGGCAGGTATGTCGCCTTGTTCCTCATCCACCAAAATCTCATCATGAACCTCTAATCTACAGGCGAATCTCGAAATCCCTCCATCTTCAGGCCTGGCCCTTCGTCTTCTTCAATGCATCATCGCTCAAACACAATCTCCTCGCCTATCGCACTCAACTTTCTCGCTACCACTCCCCATCTCCGTCCCCCCGTCCTGGCTCCGCCTCTGGGTCGCGGTCAGGTACAGGATCTTTCAACACAAATGAAAGCGGGCCCTCATCAAACCGCCAAGAATGTCTACAACCCCAACGCCTTATGACCAATCGTCCAACTCCCAACAGACATCCAATGATGAAGAAAAGATGGCACAACGGCAAGCTGCACTTGCCCAAATTGAGCAAGTCAAGATGCTTATTCTTGGCATGGATCAACGACTGGACGCTCGTGAAGAGAAATTGGCCAAGATGTTGGAAAGAGCGGAAGGCGAGGGTCGAAGATATGAGAACAAGGTAGCAGAGGCAAAGGCTGCTGGCGTCGGAGTCAGTTTTTGAATTTTGGTTTGAATGGAAGGACAGGCACAGGAGCGGTTGGCTTCATCTTTCTTTTCCGTTTCCACATTCTATTCCTATGGATCAGTCTCGATGAATCACGCTTTAATCCTCAACGACACTTCGATGACACTATACCTACGGACCTACTACAATATGTTCACCTCCGCAAGTTTGACTTTCGGTTTCTTGTATCATACGTCTACTTCCTTCCATTCCTAAAGTCCTTTCTGTGATTAGGGTTACCGCGGAAAATAGTGCTGTTGCCTGCAAGTTGCTTGCTCGGTCTTTCCTCCAAGTCGTATCATATTCTACATGTTCATCGGCCTTGATTGCGGCGGCCAACCATCAACTTCTGAAAGTTGATTTGAAGGATATTGAAAGGTATTGTAAGTCACTGGAGGACCAAAATGCTCGCCTGTGGACACTCCAACATGCGGAAGAGGGAAGGGCGATTGGCTGATCGAGTCTGCAGAGCTACTGCTTCTGCCTTCATAGTTGGATGGACTGACAAGGTAAGTCGGACTATTTTCAGTTGATCTGCGACCCGAAGAAGGCGAAATAGGTAGCAGCTTGATGACATCACCCATTATAGGCGATAACGAAGGATCTGACTGAAGGAGATCGGCTAGCTCAGGAGCTTCACCACGGCGGTACAGAGTCTCCAATAAAAGCTCATGCTCTCGCTGTTCCTGTCGCATTTTCTCGTTCTCTTCCTTCATTTGGTAAATCTCGTCTTGATGCTTCCTCCATTCGTCTTGATAAGTAACAAGCGCGTTCTCCAGTCTTAGCACTGGGAAAGGGGTTCATATGCATTGTCAATTAGACTTCTCTCGGCACGGAAGTCCCAGATTATTGGATCAATCTTACCTGTCTCTTCTAATGAAGTCATGTACTGCGAGCGCTTTGCCCGAAAGGCAGCTTGACCTCGGGCATTTCTCCTCTTCCGGACTGTGGCATCGCTATCACCTCTGTGTGCGATGACGAACTCGGCGATTTTGGCATAAGGGATGATAAAGCAAGAGAAAAGAAGGAATTGATGATTTAAGCAAACGTTGCTTAAAATACCTCTGCCATCAACATACCCATGGAAAAAAGGGATTGCGGTATGTCACCACGAGGAAAAGCTCCGCGGCCCATGCCGCTGATGTTGAGGACGTCCCAGAATCCCAGATGTCCTCGTTTCTTCTCGATTTGTGACCGACGTGGCTGAATATGGGCAAGTTCCCCATTCAAACCGCGCTTAATGGTCTTGAACGGTCCGGCGCGTATTTTTCTAGACGAGGTCCGAAGGTTGCGAAATGGACATGCGTGCTAGTGGGCCCGAATTTTGGGGCATTACATAACCAGTACAAAGGTTCAAGTACGTCTTGACTTAACCGATCTTATTTTGCTTCGTTCTCCGATTCGATTAGAGGAAAACCTTGAAAAAACTGGGAAATAATGGCAGCCAGTCCGAAAGGTCCGAAACACTTTGTATCAGCCACGATGCAAGACGCGAGAAAAAAAATCCAAAGTAGCACCATTTCTGATGCTGCCCGCTGGCAGAACACGGACGAACTCACACGAGGTTGGTTGAGAGGATAAGATCCGACTTTTGTTCTCGTTTTGTTCAGCATAACCATTGGTGTGTCCACTCTTTTTCGCATTTCCTGCAACCCTTCCGAAGGGCTCTGTAAACATGGCTGGTTCTTACCATATCAACACTGGGTCCTTAAGTAGAGATGTTTACCAGTCATTAGAGCACCCGAGCCAGAATTGTTGTCCTCCATTCTTTCCAAACTTTTTCATAGCTACTATCTGCATAGTACTCATAGTCAATTGCTTACTGTTGAACGACTAGGACTGATCATGAGCACTAATTACAGTCGAACCCACCCCCATAACCCATAGGTTTTGACGCCCGGCAAATAAAAATTTACACACAGATTGACCTCTCAAAACCCGTAACATCCAATAACCCGTAGCATTGGGCCGTCCACTATGATGATATAGGTTATGAGGGGTTCAACTATATGTAGTGTACCAGGTCATCAGAGCGTTCTAGTCAAGGCTATTTTTAGCATCACAACCTTTCCAGACGTGGGCTTACAGAGGTTTACTCGATATAGTTGAAATACATGACGCGCTACAGCGCAAAGACGTCCTTGCTAGATTAAACGTTTATCCAACATCTCTTGATATTTCGAAGGGCTCTGATATCCATCATGCGGTGCACGAACTTGACAAACCATCCTTCTGAATGCCAGCAATGCGCGCTCGTCCTTGTTTGACGCTACGCTTTGCTCAAAGCTCAAGTCAAGAGATGTCTCATGCTTTGGGCCTTTGATGAAAGTCGACATGGTAATCTTTTATGCCAAGTTAAGGTCAAACTTCATGAGATCTCCTCTGCCATGCGTGCATTCCGAAAACCACGACGTTTGTGAATGGAATCTATTTCTGTCGGGCTAGACTGACTGTCACAGTGGGCGCTGGCGGAAAGCATTCTTATGGATGTGAATTCTTACTAAGTGGAGTGTCAAGTTGTCTGGTTTATAAGATGTCCGATCACAAACCAAGGTGTTCTCAGTATTGCATTCGGATATGAGAAAAAATGCTCTCCCAATCAGCATCAAAAGAAGGCCTATTGAAATCGACAATCCCCCTGAAGGTACCATCTTTGCCTGTAGTTATCGTATAAAAAATATCCAAATATAACTGGTCCGAATAGTCCGTAGTGTTTTATTGTGGAGCTTCTGAATGCTGGCGTTTTACATGCAGAATAACGCTGATGGTGGTCAGGGAATGGAGCGAGCGCACACAGAGGATTATCAATGATAATAATATAATGAACTAACTAATACAATGGGGTATGCGACGACGTTGACTACAATACATGAAATTCAAGAGTTCCTTCCGCTCCAGCCTAAGTGATACAATGCAGAAAAAGAGGTCAAAATAAAGTATGATATTTAATAGTGTTAATATATTAAAAGAGGGCAGTTAATTATGGGAAAAAAATAGATGCCTTGGACGATGTCACCACCAGGGCTCCATTTCTCTCTCCTTCCTCAAGTGAGAAACCGTCATCTCTGTGTCAGCAAGCAAGGGATAAACGTCGCCATCTTCATTTCCATCCAGCAGGAGAACGCGCTGCTCATCTCCCATCATCCATATTCGCGCCTGGATGTGAAATACGCGAGTCTCGCGCTTCTCAAATAAGCGCGTCGGAATTGGCACCCAGAACTTTTGGTACCACCCCCGAAAATCTTTGGCTTCATCTCCATCTTGGGGTACTCGTGAATGACGGATTCCATCGACTCCCGGCTTTATATATGTCCGAACCCATTGACCTTCGAGAGAAATGTTGTCCATGCTGATGCCTGTACGCTTTGGAGCGGCGTCCTTGATTGGTTCGGGGCTCATTTTCCCAATCTTAGAACCTGTGTAGGAAGTGTAATATTCTTCACGGGGTTCATACTTGACTCTAGGGACAGGCAAGGGCAGGTCTTCACAACGGATGTCGGTGAGTGACACATCCGGCAAGGCGATTGGCATCCCGCTGAACGCCGCAGGCTCCTTGATCATTAAAGAAGCGTAACAGGGAAAGCTATGTGCGCACTAAGTAAGATAGATTCAGTTCGGAGTCAACGCTGCGCACAATAGAAAGACTTACTCATCACCCATGTCCCAAACTTCGAAATGGGCAGATTTAGGAAAGACAATGGAGAGCTCCAGGTCCGCCGCACCGAGATGTACACAGCCCCATGAGTCTTTCTTTGCTGTTGAGGGTCAGATGATAGCGTGGGCAGTGCGGAAGGGTGTACTTGGCTGGAGACTCGACTTGACTCACTATGCATACGAGACTGCGATTCCGCGTTCTCACCCAGCATGCGAAGGGGGAGAGGGGATGGGAGGCCTGTGTCCAATTGACGTTGCTTGCTTCCAGATGGCTCGACATTGGGAGTCGGCTCTTGTCCTTGTCGATGGGCGATAATTCCTCCGCTAATGCTCCGGCTTCTAGCAAGTGTCTTTGATTTCTTGACGCCCATGTTCTCGAGGACTACTTTGGAATGACGACTGAGAGGGAACGGAATTTCATTTTCAAGAAGTTCATCATCGTCGATTGGCGTGGAGAAGGGATTAGGATCAGATGTAGGTTGAGTAGTATTAGTTGAACCAGAGGCGCTATTGTGACGAGGGCTACCAGGAGGGCTAGGAAGTGACGGGATCGTCGGTATGTTCTCCATATCCCACTGGGCGAGGTCATCCGAAAAGTCAATAGATAAAACTGCACTCGTGTACGTCGTGATGTCGTTGGCGACGTGGAAGGGGTCTACATTGAGGATCGAAGCTGACGACTTGGAAAACGGGATGCAGTCCGGTTTCTTGACGAACTTGCCACTGCAAAGTTGATGCGGCTCTAGTCCAGAAATAATTCGGATGGAGGGAGGAAGGAAGGTATTAGATTGCTGTTTAGTCGCGCCGGCGCAGGTAAAAGAAGATGTCACGGTTTCATGTCCTGCCGGTTCCGTGTATTTTTTTGGTTTCGATTGTCGCGTGTGGATAGTTTCGACAGAAGGTGTGCGTTGCTGAGTGAGACGTTTATTTTCCTGGTCGGTGGCGTCCCGCGTATTTGAAACGATTTTCTCGGTCGACTTTTTGCGCCGCGTGGCACCACTTTTTCTTGTATTTTGAAGAGGAGATGTTGGTACGGAAGAGAAAGCAACTGTCCCCCCGGAGGGATGGACAAATCCAGATGGGCGCAAATCCCGGGGTAGATGAGGTGCCGATCCGTCTTCCTGTGCCATTACGCGTTAGTAATAATTGAAAACCAAGTATAGAAGAAAAATAATGTAAAACAAAAGGAGTGGACGTGTCAGAGCAAAAAAAAGAACACAAAAGGCAACAAAGGAGTGTGGATGAGGTGTCTTGTCGGTGTATGAGCAACACTGACTTACACCCTCAGTGACAGACTGAGTGAAAGGGTTGGGGGTATCTGAATTTAGGAGGAAGGAATCACAGCGCTCTTATGATGCTGCCGGCGCTGGGTGGCATAAGCAAAGATAATTGTCTCTATCCACGCCTTTCATCCTTTTGATCACGGGCGACAAAGAATACCGAATTGTATGCCTGTATCTATCCTCGAGGGCCAGTTCTAAACTTATCTTAGACATCCGCAGACAATTTTTTTTTGTTTCCACGGTTGGACCTAATCTAAGCGTCGTGATGGATACAATATACGACAAATTACTGGCCTTCGTTGACAGAAAGGGAGCGAGAAGCTTTGGATTCCTTGGATTGCAGACTCCAGAGATTGGATGTATCGGTGATTGTGGGATTCATCATCCGAGTCGGAGAAATTTTCCAGAGTGTGGCCGATATCGGCCCTGCGGGCTGTCACAGTAACATGTTGTAACAATTAGTCACTTGTTTGGCTTTGCTTATCAAGGGCCCCAAAATCAACCTGGACATCGCAAGAAAGTCAATTCTTCATTTCCAGCACTCAACCGGTCAGAAAATTGTGTCCGTTATTATACTTCAATTTAGAGTAAGGGCTTGTCTGTCGCGTCATTTATATTCTTATGCGCAGACCATGGATCGTTGAATTTCGTCGCTGGCCGGATTTTCAAATTTTAGGGGACGTTAACTCTTTTATACTGACCGCTATATCAAGACAGCTATTTCTAGATAATCTGAAGGTGCACGAATTTTGACTATATTCCGCACTCCTCCGTTCAGTTTCCTTTATTTTTTAAGTCTGTACTTTGTCTGTACTTGATTTGTGTCGGTCCAGATCGCTTACATAATCTCACTCCTCCTTGCGAATTTCCCTCGCCTCATTTAACATCCAACCGATCCATGCTCGCCTGGAGAGCCATTTCTCGGCCAACCACCATCCTACGGTCTGGTCTCCAGATACCTCGACGTTCGTTACGCGTATCAACACCTCTTACGCAGGTATATCAGCCTCGTGGACCAGGTGTACTTGCGAAAATCCGGTTTAGACCAGATGGGAAACCAAGGTCGCGCATGGTGGGATTAGCCTTTGGTGAGCTTTTTTTCGGTGGTCTTCAGGAGGAAGTGGTCATATTTAATACTCCGTAAACCGGCAGGCACTCTATTGCTATTTAATGTCTTCACTTTGTTCATGACATACGACATAGTCGAAGACAGTGAAATTGCCCTTGGACTCCTGGCCAGTATCATTTACCTCCAGCACCTTGACAAGGAGTACCAGACCGTGGATTTTGAGGACCTTGGTGCCACGTATGCCTACTTCAAAAAACTGTATCAGTCATTCTCTCGGATTCCTATGGAGCAAGTCGACGAACTGTTCGACGGAATGACTCGCTTATTGAAACTTGGAGGGGAGGGCGAGCCGCAAGTTGAAGCTCACCGCATTATGCGACACGCTGCAGAACAGATTCACAACGCCTTCGTCGAACTCGACCAGGATTCCATAGCCAATACGGCGAACTTCATGCTTCTGGTGATGCAAGACGCTTTGGATGGCCTGATTGACCTCGTCCAAAACGTGGACGACGACAGCGACTCGAAGTATACATTCCAGCTGATTCGTGACCACTCTAAAAAGGACCCTGGAGCTGTTTTGAAGGATTATGAATCATTAGGATGAGGGAGTTTGGGTTTAGTGTGGAGGTACGTCATTTCCTTGACTTTGGGGATGAAATATTAATCTACTTTCAGGTCATTTTATATAGACAAAATATTCGCTCCTACGTTATTGAATACTTATAATCGCTCATCTGTAATCCATGGACCTTATAATCTCCTCCGCGTTTGGACTTTTTGTTTTGCAAATGGCGCAGATCAAGTGGACCCTGCACCGAAGTTACAAATTTTCGTGCTGGAAGTTTTGGCACGCCAAATTCTCGCTGGTGATTTATCATCTTCATCTGTGTGGAATTTCGACACGGTTTTTGCTGACCGGGCAACGTAATAAAGTCGACACTTGTGCATACTCGACTTCCAGCACTCAAGAGATTTCGGTGTGGTTTCTTCTTTGTGCAGACTTATACTAACTAATTATGCCTCTCTTTTAGTGAGCAACGATACTTTACTGGCATTGAAAAATCACATAAGGATCGACGCCCAGAACTACATATCTATGTAACCTCATCATGCCATGGAATACCGTGGTCTATACGGAAGTGATCCCATTCAAGCCACTTATCCTTCATCATCTCGTACGTGGGCAACCAATCAACGCACGTATGTGTCGCCCCGACTCTCTGTGCCGTGAAATTCCGTTGAGTAAAATCTCCTGGCTCAAGCGTGGCGTCCGCTGCGCAGAGCGTCCACTGCCTGAGGTAATTGAAACAATGCAAGATGTGGTGCTGACGCGATTCGCCAATCATGTCCCAGCCATTCTCGATCACCTCTCGAATTCCGCGCAGGCAGTGCAGTTCATGGGACATGGCCACTGCGAACATCCGCTCTTCTTTGCCGAGGCGGATGTGTCCATCACCAACTGTCGCGGTCCACAGCCATTCCGACGCTGCTTCGGGTGCGAGGATGTCATAGTGCACACTTTCCTCAACTCTCAGCTTCACAAGTTTCTCTTCAATTGGAAGACGTTTTGGATGGTCCGCTCCTATAAAGGCTGTTCAAAGGTTCGTCATGGCCTCTTTCCTGGGTAATGAACTGGAAATCTCACAGTATGAATCAAGCGGTTTGACGACGTGCCTCCGCCTTGGGTGTGCCTTAAGGCTAATCAACGCCCTGACGTCCCGAGACAAGGCGACCAGCGACCACGTCAAGTACAACGACGCCGCAATCAATAGCCCAATCGCCAAGATTTGAGCTCGCTTCCCTCCTTCCTTTCCATGCATGGCGAGTCGCCGGACGAGAGTTGGAACTGCCCGATATCGAACCTATGGGCTTATAATATCAGGTATTGCCTCCGTTCTTAGAATTGATTAACTCTGGAATACTGATAGATCTTTCACACTCCCTGCTTTAGCAAGTAACTTCGCCATCTCAATCAAGCAGTGTCATTTGCTCACCTTTCCACGGAGAGCTAAATGATGGTGTTCGAAGGTGATTCTCAAGGACCTCGAGCACCACGACGCTTCTTGTACACCTTGGGCGTCGAAAATGTGCGCGCCATCCAATTTCGTCGACATTATCCCATCTGCCAACGCTTAACTCCGATGACTGTTCCCCTCTTGCGTGAGCCATACTTTCATCGGAAGCGATAAAGGCACTCGGGCTAATTTATCATTAGCCAGGAGTTTCCTTCTGAGAAAAACCTGAGTGGCTTCCCGAAGCTGGCTAGAAATTGCCCTGAGCCGGTAATCGGGTCCTTTTTGGTGTATGGACGGGACCGTTTAAATGTCGCCGTCTAAGTAAAAAGAACATTGCTAAGTAAAAAGAACCTTGCTTTGGTTTGTACTACACCCGCATATGCCTTTATTTTTCCCGTCGTGGATAAGCTGTCCGAGGCCTTCAAAGATTGCACTTCAAAGGTGAAATTGAACGTAGACGTCCTCATGGTCAGAATTCCTGAACGAGCATTCACGATGGCTGCATTTTATGAGATCCCAGTAGAGTTGTACTTCAGCCGCCTACGTTTCCCAACTAGGTCGGGAAGGGGTCGAGCAAGCTCCAAACTCCGTCAGGCCTGCGTCAGGATCGGAATACTTGGATGTCTTCACTGACTCTTCAGAGATATCACTAGTTTGGTGGAATTGACGGGAATGTGACACAGCACAGCATTGGATTCTACACAACTACTGGGGTATAGTACGCCAGGGTATCTATAGCAGAAAATTAGTGCATCCCTAATTAAAGCACGTTCTACCCGGTGGACGAGGAAGATATAGATAGCCCAATGGTAACGATGGGGCTGGAGCGAATTTCAATTAGTCTAAGCAAAGATATTTCGTAAATAGCTGGGCCTAAGACTTCTGGAAGGCGAAAGGTTTAAGCTGGACCAGAGAGAGAGGAAGGTTTCGTGGGTAAGTCATCTAAAACGAAGGTGGTTGTGTCGTCAGTTGCGAACGCGACTGTGGGCTGACGGGGTTCGGCATTTGTAGAGATGAAAGCAAGGGGTGTCTTGGTCAGGATTTCGTCCCTGTAAGCACGGCCTTGGACAACTCGGAGAATAATTAGGAGAGGAGCTATACCCTATAAGATTAGAAGCATAACCGTCAGTCGAAGTTCACTAGTGCTAAATGTTAAGCGCGAAGAGGTCGGAAATGTGACGTACACTCATTTTCGACCACAGCTGACCAAATAGGATGCCGGTATCGTTTTGGAGAGAGTAAGGAATCAAGTACATGAGGCCCAAGACGCTGTAAGGTGCCGCAGATTCGACGAGAATTGCCGCGGCGCCAGTATAGACTCGACCGTTTTCTTGCCCCAGACTCCTAGCGAAACGCCTCGACATTCGAACGAGTCGCACGCAAATCGAGATGGTTAACAGAATGTTGAGGGATATCGTGATGGAATAGTAGGCAGTAGCAAACTTGACGCTTTCTCCTTCAAAGAAATTTCCGTGTGGTCGACCTGCTACCACAAGTTGTTCGATAGCCAGGCCTGCTATGTATTAGCGCTAAAAAGCATACAACTGTTCATCAGGCTCACCAAATGCGGCCAGGTAGGCCAAGACCGGGAGAATTACAGCGGCACCACGCCTCCCATAGACCAAATAGGTGCGGTATATCTGGATTGGAAATTAATGGATCGGATTTGAATGTAAGAGGGTCAAGAGTTTCTTACCAGTAGCCCATCACCAAGAAACACTGAACAGACAACAGATGTCGAACCCATGGTTTCATACCATACAGAAACTCTTGCGGCAATGTATGCAGGTACACCGCCTGGGATATTTCGGTACGTGATCCACATCTGCTCGCCCCAAATTGCATTACAAGCAACATCAATAGTTGAGAACAGGACCATAAAAGTGCTATATGTAGCACAGAATCTCCGGCTGCTGGCAGAATTTTTGCTTCCTTTTCGAAATAACGCTTGAAGGATCATAAAATACACAGCAAGCTCAAAACCTGTTGTAAAATATCAGCGCGCAAGTAAGGGTTGGATGCGGTAGATTCGCTTACCATACATGATGCCACCCATATAACTACCAATGTAATATGAGTGCTCGAATAGAGTCGTTGCATTGACCATCGTACATGACCCCTCTCTAGCTCTGAGTGGAAGAGGAGAAAGAAAGTGAATTCAGCAGTGGAGGGGATCGTGGATGGGATCACCAGGGTCGCCTGCCGTAAGGAAATTGCCAAATCGACTTAAATATGCGATGTCAAGGGGAGAAGATAAGGAAACAGGATAGCACTGCCTTGCCGCTCAGAGAGACAGTCCAACATAGCTGCATCTTGAAGATTGGCCTCTCAGAATATCAAAAAATATTGTTTTCCGAAGCTTCCTATGCCTGGAGAACCGATTAGAATTGTCAAAAACTTTGAAGAAAGCGTATGTATCTGTATGCATGTGAATATGGACGGAAAATAAAAATTTCAATCCTGCGATAGTGGCGCAGGGACCTAGGCA
The DNA here is from genome assembly GCA_015501075.1 of Gymnopilus junonius. Classification (NCBI taxonomy): domain Eukaryota; kingdom Fungi; phylum Basidiomycota; class Agaricomycetes; order Agaricales; family Galerinaceae; genus Gymnopilus; species Gymnopilus junonius. The sequence continues at coordinate 175,490 of JADNYJ010000037.1, read as the reverse complement.
CAGAAGATTATGTAATCATAAATCGAAGTCGCGTGACGGTCCGCCTCCTCCTATTCCAGACCACCATCCTCAATCCAGCACTCGTTATTGGTATTCCTCTTAGTTTAAAGAGCGGCACCAGGCTTTGCATTTTTTGGCTTGAGGAAATTTGGAATCTAAGTATTATCAGCCACCTGAGCCCCAAGCAAAACCTCAGTCCCCGACTGTGGCTCATTGGTTGCAACAAATATCAATATTTTCTCCTCGGCTGAACGGAAGGATAGTTTGGTTTATAAGTAATACGGATTCCACAAAAGTTTCCATTTGACACCATGGTATGTTACGGCTTTCTACTTGGATTCTTCTTTCTCAGATTGGCTTAGTAAGGCATTGGGGTATTTGAAAGAAGGAAATGTCACAGTTCCCGGGGATCAATCGATTAGAAATCTGACCATATCTTGTCTTTTTATTCCATTTATTCGTGCTGAATCCGTGGCGAGGTGCATTGCCTCAAACGAGATGTCTGCATTCGCCATTCAGCGCGTCGTGACTCCAACTGGTGCGTGGCCGTTTCTTCCAGATCTTTAGGAAGTTCGATTTGACGACTATCGTACTATAGAAGAGCAAATCAGCAAATCTGCTGACCTGTTTTACGACTTAATGAAGGACAGTAAGGATGGCTCTCATTGTATAGCGAATCGTTTCGGAGTGACATTCCAAAGATTTGGGTGCTATCAGCCTGTCTGGCGGCGATAAGGCTTTGATAAGGCTTCAAGCACTTGCTACCATTCGCGCAGGAGCATTCGCAGGAGAATATTATGTCGCATCGAATCCAGAGGGAGAACTTGTGGGATATTCAGTATGGATGCCTCCTGGCCAGGAGTTGTTTAGCACGTGAGTGATATTCAATGAGTATACTTCTACTCGGCATCTGACGAGTCAAGGAAATAGGGAAGAGCAACGAAAGCTCGGCTACGAGGATTATGTAGCTGGATTTTCTGAAGAAGGGAAAGAGTATTTCCGAACAACAGTAATTACTACGCAACTCCTTTATCCGTGCGTTTGTTCTGACACGTTCTGCCGTTAAAGTATCTCGCGCACATTCCGGGTTTTATAAACGGTTTTCTCGGCCCTAATACTGTGCGCTCCTTCAGCGGCTACCGCCTTGTTTTACTGATCAAAGATATTTTTTAGGGTAAGAAAGATTCCTGGTGGCTTCATATGGCCATGGTGCGTCCAGATTATCAGAGGAAAGGTATCGCGCGAGCTTTGATCGATTTCGTTCGTATAAAGGTGAGATGAAATTTCTACCTAAACTCTCCATGAATTCAATACTACTTTGGTAGGCCGAGAAATCTGGAGATGTGATAGCTTGTGCGACGACTAATGACGATAACGTAGGTTTCATCTCGGCATCGTTCTAAGTGGTCTAATATCCCATGAAGGTCCCTGTCTATGTATCCATTGGCCTTACGCACAGAGGAAGAAAGATGATGCCCTCTCCATGGGGTGACTGGCCGCTCCACGTATTCACCCTCAACACTGCCGAAACCACTGTATCGTAAGCTATGAAAGACTCTAGCGAATATTTAGGATCCCTGTAGCGTTCTTTTACCCCCTTGACCTATTTTTCAATATTTATATGGTAGGCGATCGGATGAAGGTAAAATAAGAGGAAAAATAGTGAATATTGTCTTTACCAGTGGCCAAGGGAACGCAATAATTACCCTGTCCTGGGTGTCATCATAATTGCGTTCCATTACTCATGGCAAGTGAATAAGATCAATTATAAGTGACCAAGTTCTTTTGAGAAAACCTTATTGCTTGCCAAATTGGAGTTCCGTCCCCCCGGATACTCGTCGTATGCTTCACGTGCTCTCTCGTCGATTTTCTGGAGAGTTGACAGCTCCGACAGTTGAGTTCTTCCGAACTATGATGTCTCGAGCGTTCACACCTGGTTCTCACTGACCTCCATAGATCAGATCTTTTCGCATAAATCCTGATATAGCCTCCCAGCAATGCTCTCGTGGTTGTCCTGCGGCACCCAGGCCCATAGGTCGGAGCGCAGCTGTGGCCTTTACACGGTCGTTTCCTGTAGGCTTACTAGCTCTCCGTCTTTCCTTGACTTCCTTCAGGCATAAGATTTCCTGCCATGCCTCAGAACACGGTGAACTCGGAGTCCTACGCTCTTCTCGCCAGCAATGAGTATGATGACGAATCTGGTACTCTTCTTCCTACTGCTTAACGTGACACTTTGTTAACGAATTTGACCAGAAAAACCGAAAGCGACCCCCACTGAATCCAGTACATGGACTCTTGCAATTGTTGCTGGCTTGGTCATTTTTCTCATGGTCGACCTTATCGTTTTTTCCTTGATTGGAAAAATGCTCCTCGACGCTCGCTCTTTTGAAGACCCAGAAGACATGGAATTCCGAAATCCCTATATCGGTCTGGACGACCTTTACCATTACCACGACATCAAGCCTTCACACTTCAGCAAAGTTATCAACGAGCCTCGTCTCTCTGCTCAAATTAGCCCAGCGGAACCTAATAGGGTCTTCCCAATCGATGCACATCGTTGGCTCAGCGACTTTGGGGTTCTCTCTCCTCCCGACCGACATTTTCAAGTGTCAAATCAAGTACTTCCTTTTCTTTCCGTTGTCATGTCGCGTACCTTACCTATCATATTGTTTATCTAGATTCATACCATGGTCCAGTTCCATATCTTGGATTACGGAATGGAAAAGTGTACCCTCGCGGTTCGGCTTCCTGGACGCGGGGATACATTGCCTCATCCGTATACGTTGCCCACTAGTCAAGATGTTGTGCGCCTTAACATCTGTGAGCTTGACGTCAAACGGCCATTGAAGGAACGCCAAATCACATGGTCAACCCGTCCAGTATGCCAACGACAGTTGGGAACCATCGAAGCCAAGGTTGGAGAAGAGGTGGAAATGGATCCTTTTTCATGCAAGTCGGGTTCCTTTATTGGATATCAAATTTCTTGTGCAGATGTCTCTGCAGATATCTCACCAGAATGCAACATCGATGTCTGGACAAATCATAACCAAACTTGGGGTAAGTCAATTCATTGCGCTTCTTGAGTGTCAAGCTCGAATATTCTCAAGGCATTTTCTTGAACCAATATCAAACTGTATGAAATCCTGTATTGCTGAAGCCGATTGGTTTCCCCATTAAACAGTACGTCATTGTTCGGAATCTCGGGAGACTTGCCATGACATGTTTAATGCCGCTGTCATGTTGAATAGTACTCGTATGCCCATAATATAATGATGAGTTGGAAAGAGGACTTCCTGAAACACCAACTAAGAGCTTCAATATTTTTGTCACGAGCTTGTACCCCAGCTCCTTTTGAGGGCTCAATGGCCGCAGGCACTTCTCTGCAGGGGAAGTCATTCCCTTCGGGAATCGTTTTCAATTGACGGCCATTGCACGTCTGTCGCTTCGCAGTCTAACGTGTACCTTATCGAGTGTGAAACGACTTCCTCTCGGGTTGAATTTTTTTCTTTGAAATTGTATTGAAATGTCGTGTATTATGTGATTCATTAAGCTCATGATGCGTGCAACAAGAAAGTTCCGTCAAGGGAACATTAATAATTCTCCCCTCACTGCTTAACAATGCGATCTTATCAGTCGTGATTCCTCCGTGTTGGTTGGTGTCTATCATTTATGTCCTTTGCCCGTCAACCTGAGGCAATGGCTCGGCGTGGGATGCGTCCAACAACTTATCTCGAAGAGCAATGTGCTTTATTGTCCAGATCCACGTCATTGGACATACATATTTCATAGTTTTCACGATTTATTGTCCTCATATAGGTGCATACCTCATGCTGCACAAGTAATCTACAAAATGGAACACGATGCAACGGTCGTTCCCAGAGTCAGAATGGAAGCATTCGGACTGTTTTGTCGAGAAGTGTTAGAATGCTATTGACATTTACGGGCGTGAAGCATCACCTTAATTGACACCGTCTTGAACAGCGCGCAAGAAGACAGCATCGGACGGCTCATCGCTAGAATCGACTTGTGGGCTGCGCAAGAAGACAGCGTCGGATGGAGTGCCGGCAGTATCCGCCTGGGGTGAACGCAAGAAAACGGCATCCGATTTACCGCTTCCACCATCTTGGGGCGAGCGCAGGAACACAGCGTCTGAGGGGTCTGTGGGGGTATTTCCTCCATCATCTTTGCACAGGTAGCTACAATTAGCTAGTCTGCTTTCATTATTAACTGTCGGGACGTACCTGGGAGAGGGATCGCCGAAGCAACGAGCAGTAGAGCTGTAATGTAGAACAGCATGACTTTCGACATGGTTGGGATGTAATGAAACGACCAAAACTCAAGCTTAATTTATACCATCTTACGGGTAAATATAAATTGATCAAAGCTATACTCCCGCGGTTATACTTACGTCGGAATGTACTTCAGGACTAATTGGCTTACCAAACGTTTCAAGCCTGCATGCTTCAACGTTGCCCTCGAAATGATCCCCACAGAGATTTAGATAGTGTTCTTACGTATTTCAAGCCCCCATCTCATCAAATAAATCTTATATATCTATATATCTAAAGTTATTTCCCTTAATAAGGGAATTGGTGCGCAGTATGAGGGGGCTAGACAAGTAATCCCCAATTTCCCGTGGAGATATCTCCTACGCCCTTTTGTGACACGAGTTATGCATTCAAAACAGTTATGTGATGACTGAATCAATGACTGCATTCCTGAAGAAAATTAATGCATATGATAAAGAACAGTCACTGGTAGCAATCAAAGAAGCATTCTCATCAGCGCTCATGAGTTCCACAAAACGCATGTGGACGTACAGATATTTCCTTCCCAAGGTTGAAGTAAACAATAGAGTAAGCTTGAATAGAGCCAGACCGGGAGATTTATTATCGATTCCTTGTTCATCTTCACACCCTACCATGGCAAAGTCGGACCCGTCTTTCATCTCTGTTACTACTTCCGAGCCGAGCCACGAGTGTGTGGCGATTATACTATTTTTGTCCACCCGGGTCAATAGCTATTTATAGAAATACTTCTGGCTTGTAAATTGTAATCGGAGCTTTTCCATGAATTCGCACAGAAGCTTGAGAGTGGCATGAACAATGAGTGACTGCGAAAGTATGAAGGTAACCGATATGAAGGTAACCGATAATGCTTGTGTCTACGTCGATGACAGCAGAGTAGATCTCTTGTTCGGCTTGGAAAGAAGCCTGTTCCTTTTATCGTACTTGACCCCTTGGTCCTGCTTTCAATCTACAGACATGTAGTGCCGTCATACACGTTCTTGAATTTAAGTATATAGGGAATCCGAAATAAAGTCTATGATGCGTCGTGCGTGGTTAGCAATAGTCACAGGCAAAAAAGACAACGACATGAAATCTTCAAAAGAACTGTCTATCACCATTTTCCTATTTTACTTCTTTCTGTGTATGCTGTCTGCTTAGAGACTCGTCGCATTTATTAAATCCATCTCTTCGCTAGGTGAGCGTTAATCCGTGAAGTTGTGTACACATCACATTGCCCAATGCGGATATATGATACCGAATGGATAAGGGAAATCAGGACAAAGTGTCTCTACCCGATAGATTATATCACTCAGCCGACACGCTGACCGGAGATAAATGTGCGTTCGTCAATTTATCCTCCTTAAATAATAACACTTTAGCCTCATCCAAATCATTTAATTCAAAGCTATGGAATCCGGTCTGCAAATTTTGGATAAGTTGAAGAATAATCTTGGGGACGAGTCATAGTACTTACTGGTCAGACACTTTACACTGGCCATTGGTCTCCACTTTACTTGCGTAAAAGATTGTTTCTGTCGTTATTTGATTCAGCAGGTTTGACACGAAGGAATTGTGCATCTTTGCGATCGAGAAGGTTATCTACAACTACCAGGAAGAAAAGGAAGTAAGTTATAATATGTATGGGTTTCCGTCGGATGAATCAAATCTCACCGCTCGTCTTTACAGAAGACCCTATGATGAGTGATGCTGCCAGAAATATAACTGGGGCAAGAATGAAGAATCGAACCATTTTGAACAGCTGGCGACATGTAAGGCAGGCCTTTTATCTCTTTTCCTCATGAGATCCTCTCACACATGGAAGATAAGGGTATTCTATCGTGGAATCTTGCAAGAAATGATTATAGTTAGCATGCCTGCTACGACGCTATCGCACGTGGATTTTGATTTTGAATACTAGAAGTCCCGGGACCTCTGAGAGGCTGCTCCTGATTACTGACGACAGTGGGAAAGCCTTCGTTTTCGGGGGCGTACTTACCTGCAGCTCAGTTAGTCTTTCATTAAATTAAAACGTGGATTCGAGTTGTAGCTCTGCATGGTGTCCTTGAGGCTATTATGTATCCTATCATGCAGTATAAGATGGTATCTTAACTGACCATTAGTTATAAAAAAAGACTTCTCATCCGCTGAAATGTATGTCTCTATGAAGTGGTTTTTAGAAACGTAGTCTTATTATAGATGTCAGAAACTTCTCACATCTCGAACGGTCATGCTTCCTGCCCATAACTGGTACAAAATAATAGCTATTGATAAGAATTGAAAATATGGGACGTTGTTGAGTTACCTATAGCAACATTATATTGCGTTCACCCAAATGCAGACTAAATAAGCCCAAAGTCAGCAAGAACAAAATATTCTAAATGACGCTGATCTTAAGGGTATACACACTTGATCTTACAGACGACTTGGGTTCCGATATCGGCGTCGCGACAAATAAAGTATTAAGGCCAGCTGGAGTTTACTTGCCTGTAAATATTAGAGCAGTCCTGCGGAAGGAATAAGGGAAGCAGTCAGCTTTGCGCTTTATGTCCCTATTCTCAAAGCGCTTGAATAGATTCTATCCGAGATTTAGGACAATCTAGCTCCATAATCCTTACAGCTATAATCTACTCTACTCTGCTCCGCTTGAATTAAATTAGCGAACTGCTTGCGAGCGAAAGCACGAGTAAATTCCAGAGGCAGACAAGTACTAAGTTGTTGGTATTTACTGTAAGGGATACATCTGATATCGGAAGGACTGTTGCAATGGCTACATCTTTACGATGAAATACTCTTGGTACTGCCATTCCATTTTTCGGTGGCGGCCTCGCCCAGAGTGGTGCCGCCTTGGCTGTATGCGTGACTTTGTAACTCGATGCCAGAAGCATGAGCGTTAGGTTTGACCATGAACTCTACGTTGCTCTGAGCTTGAGTGATGATTTCACGACCCCAAGCTTTGCCAGTTACCACCCGCAAAACAATTAGTTGAGGAGAGAGACACTACAAGTGAATGAGGATACGAAAACGGGATGCGGAAGAGAAGCAGGACGTACCGCAATCTTAGCCCAGACTTGTCCGAACGAGATGGCAGTTCCGTTCCCAAGAGCGTATGGGATCAAAAACATGATACCAACCATACTGTACGGGGCGGCCGACTCCACCAATATGGAAGCAACGCTTGTGTACATCAGAGCACTCTCGCGTCCGAGAGCTCGTGAGACTGCTTTGCCTAGTCTCAAGAGGCGGATGACAATTGCCAGAGTAACAAAGATGTTAAAAGCAATGGTGATAGTGTAGTAAGGGGTGCCAAAGTTAATAGTCTTTCCATGGAAGAAGTTGCCGCCCGGTTCGCCCGCCACAACCAATTGAATGATAGCCAATGCTAACAACGTGGTTTCAGATGCTTCGGTTACACAGAAATGATGACAGACCTACCAAATGCAGCCAAATAAGCTAATACGGGAAGGGTTACGATGAGATAACTGGAACCGTAGATCACAAAGAGACGGTATAACTGACCGAGACGGTTAGAGGATGCCAAAATTCCGATGATTCACAGGGCAACATACCAAAGAGCATCTCCCATGAAGATTAAAGCGACGACAGAGGTGGAGCCCAAAGTTTGATACCAGACCGAGGTTTCGTTGACGATAAACTCTGGTACGTTGGCCTGATTTGTAATCCACATTTGCTCTCCCCATACTGCATTGACTGAGATGTCGATGGTAACCAGCAAGAGCAGTATGGTACTGTATATCGCAAAGAATCGTCTGCCCTTGGGCGAGTTATGACTACCTTGCGGACCAGACCCTGCAGTGTCGTAAAGTACATGACCAATTCGACACCTTGTGGCGCACGCGAGGGGCTTTAGGTCAGGTTGTCCCTCTGATCTGAATATAGAACACTTACCATAGAGGATACCGCTCATGTAATTCCCGATATAATACGAGTGCTGGAACACGGTCAGTGCATCAGACATGGTGACAGATCCAGCTCAGAGGAAGGGAGTTCGTGGGGAGGAGGGCGAACACAGCTTCTGTGACTCTTGCTTCCAGAGCCAGTGTTTATATGTATCTTTAGTGTGCTCGTGGAATTTGCGAGGAGGTTAGGTTGCACGGCAAGTTCTCAGTAATCTTGACCTGCACATGGTGTCAACGTCGCGGGTTTCTGGCAAGCATGACTGATATGGTATTATTGATCGCGCCAGATGCTCGTGAGAGGAAGAGCAGAGGTTGAGAAGACGAGAAGTGTACATTTTTAGATATGATTGCCATGCTTTTGAGGTCAGCGAGTAAAAATATTCCGTCGCCCTGTCGCCAGGAAATGAGTAGCTGAGAATAATCATCAGGCAGAGGGCGCAAAAAATAGTCCATTGTTGAGGATTTTAGACGCGTCGCGCCCCGTACAGGTAGGATGATTAATGAATAAAGCGATTTCGACAGATCTCATGGTATTCTAGCCAAGCCGCGGATGGATCGACATGTCGAATGCCTGTGAACCACTATTCAAAATTGGAGCCACGGTAAACCCGGAAAGGAACAGCCACTGCGAACGACTTGTCTCATGCCCAGCCTTCTTCGTTTACGTATTCCAAGAAGCTTTCGCGTTGTGACGAAGAGCAAAGCACGAACACCCGCTTTGAGATATACTCCATCAACAGATGTCTATCTCATCCTCCTGGAAGCGGGGCGGGCCTTCATCCCTCTCTTTAACGGGCTTGAGCCTGGTCTTGGTCGCGATAAGCTTCATGGTCAAGCTAGTTGGGATGCTGTGGGTTAAGCAGCAAATTGCATCCCTCACAAGAGAATATAGTGAGTGTCTTGGAGCGCGATATGCGATTTTGTCATGGTCTCGGCACCGCCGACGCAAAAAACCCTCTCGCTGAGTATACACTACTGACCTTGATTCCTCGACTAATCATTGATTTTTCAAAGGTTACGTTGGGAATGACTATCCGGAAGTATGGCCCATCGAACGTAAATCAGTACTTATGACATTCGACAATCCAAAGCATTTCCGACTGGACGAGCCAGCGGGTATTGCAGAGTGGGGTGCACAGGCACCCGGGAACGGAGTCGTTCATCTTGGGCCGCACCGCCAACCATATACAGTCGCGATGATCCACCAGCTTAAATGTCTAGATATTATACGCGAGGAAATGGTCAGGAATCGCAGCAGCACCGAGAGCAGCACTCCCAGCCCCAGCAGTGACGCCGACGCCGACGAGAGTGAGAACTACGCGGGTCCCGTTCCTGGAGCTAATTCTGCCCAACAAACGGAGCTAGCCCGGCACTGTCTCAACTATATCCGCCAAATGGTGATGTGTCATGGCGATTTAGAACTGGAGTCCTTCCAGTTCGCGTCTCACAAGAATCCAATTGATTGGCATGGTGTGTATGAATGCAAGGATTGGGAAGCGGTCTATAATGCGGTGAAAGAGAATCAGGAAGATCATGGGGAGTGGCTGAAGTCGAGGGAAATGGGTAGCTAAATTTGGCGGGTACGAGTGTATGGCAGTCCAAATTTTCTCTTGCGCGAACTTGTCGAGTCTGGCACAGGTCGGAATCTCTAACACTGTGAATTTCGCAGAAATGAAATTTGGTGCAGTATTTTGACGAACTCTTCCCTCTAGAACGTCAAGGCGGTCTTTGACGGCCATCCTATAGCTGGTATCTGTGATACACTGGACGTCTGGGTCTTCTCTCTCTCCGAAAAGAAGGATTACGGCGCATTACGGTCGTCTATGGCGAAACGAAAGTCGCGTACGAAAGGTGAAGTTGGAAGCCGGTAAACGTTACGTTAATTTGAGTTGCTCATGACGTGCCTCTACAGGCAGAAAGACAGAAAGGCAGAAAACGATATTAATGCCGTCCTTGACGATAGTCATTCCCGTGATGCATGAGACGTCAAATGATCACAGCTTCCAACCAACCCAAAAGATATGTCCAGGCGCATTAGGACAACGAAATAGTTTAGCGGAGTTGCTGAAAGCCGGTGAATAGGTGGCTGTTATTGAGTTAACGATCTTGAGGTCATGACACGGCTTACGAGACCAATCCTAGTTTGAGAAATTTACAGTGGCGATCTGCGTATCGCAGCTTATTGACTAGAACCGGTTCCCAAGGGAAGACTGGTTACAGTAAAATTTAAAATATCTGGAATCTGGAAGGAAGTTAGTCGAAGAAATAACGAATTGAACAGAGTGATAGGCTGTACCTCGTATTACCCTTCTTCCGGTACCTGATGATGCCATTATTCTGGACGATCATCCTCACAGGGTGTCCCACCCTAATTCAATCCCCTCATGTACCTTCCATCCAACAGCTCTTCCATCACCTCCTAATCCCAACCAACTCTCTACACGCTCTCGATCCCGCCTCCCCAGTGCAAGCACATCTCCTCCTTCTCCCCCATCACCCACGCGAGCCTCGGCACCAGAATTAGCAGTGACATTATGATCATCAAGCACTCCCATGTCCCCAGCGCCACTGAGAGCCAAGACGGCCCAACCAATGACCATCATGCCTGGCGGTCTCTGTTCTCCAGAGCTTTCTAGGGCTCGTACTATATCCTTTAACGTCGAATAGATGACCCTCTGATCTGGCATGGAAGCTCGCTCTATGATCGCGATGGGCGTGTGAGGTGGATAGGCAGGTCCGTCGCGACGTTTCTGTTGCTGGCTGGGCTTGGGCAAGGTGTTTCCGCCTTGGTCCCTATCTGAACCCAAATCTGGAGGAGAGGTAGCTGACACGTGGTCACCGCCCTCAACGTCGCTGTCGTCGAAAAGCAACGCGTCGACAACCTGTCTTATGCGCGCTACACCCATAAGGACAAGAAGCGTCCTAGACCTCTCGTACCCAGGTAACTGGACCTCCTGTCCCTTCCTTCCTACGCCCGTACAGACGATGAATGATTCGGCCACACCACGCTGGGTTACTGGGATCCCAGCAAACGTCGGCGCAGCCAGTGCGGAGGAGACACCGGGGATAACGAGGGACTCGAATCCATGTGAGCGGAAATAGAGTACTTCTTCTCCCGCACGACCATACACAACTGGATCACCTTGCTTGAGCTGTTTAGGTGGATCGTTGTTTCAAGTTGTATGTGCATAGGTGCATTGATAAAAATAAACATGGAAGAAAGAGAGAGATGCATGGAACCGTCAGTTATGTATCCAGATAAATGAAGAAAAGAAGAAAAGTGAGGAAAATAGTGCGTACACGGACGACCGTCAACCCGCGCTTCGCAGCCTCGACAGCAGCTTCCATCATCTCTGTTTGTGCGCCTTCAGCATTTCCGGGAAACTTTCTCGCAATTCTCACATGAACGTGTTTCGGGATTAGGTTGAGCACCGCAGCAGGTACAAGCTTGTCTGACAGCACTAAATCTGCGTGTTGCGTCAGAGCGGTGTGTGTGGCGATGGTTAGCAAAGAGGGGTGTCCGGGTCCTGAGCCTACTAGAAGGATTCGACCGGGCTTGGTTGACTTTGCAGAGGGTGAGATGGAAAGGTGCCCGAAATGGAGAAATGGTTGAGAATATGGTTGCGGCTGGGGGTCTTTGGACGAAGACTGAGATTGAGTGGCTGAGAGGTTGCTGTTGTCGTCATTTGAAAGGGTCTTGGTATGATTTGCATTGGAATTGAGAGATAAGCCGTTGTCCTCTGCTAGGACATCTTTCATTTCTTCTTCCGACATTGATGCGAGCTTGGATATCGGCCAGTATTCACTTACTTGGGCGACCCATTTGATCCTTCTCCTCCTAGCCTCAACAGCACTCTCCACGCCAGTCCTAGACGGAACGGGCCGGTTGGGAGTTGAGATGGCATTGTCTTCCCCAATCTCCTCTTCCTCGTGAACTTCATCTTCTAAAGCAGCCAAAGGTCCTGGGAAGGCACCTGGAGGATCTTTTGCAAGATCCCTCATACGACCAACTTTCTCGACAGCGGTACCAACTTCTCTGGGGAGCTTGGCTACAATCTCTCGTCGCAGACGGGCAGAAAGCCTGCATCCATGGCCATTGGTTGTGACCCCAATCTGCAGAGGAGTCTTCTCTCCAGTTTTTGGGTGCTCGAATCGATGAGAAGATGTGAATGAAAAGTCCGAGAGGTCGACAACGTCCGTGGTGTTCACAGGGATGTTCCGTGCTTTGAAAATTCGATAAATACGCTCTGCCGAGACGCGGTCAGTCCTAGGCTCTGTGTAGAGGGTAATCGTAACGATAGCCAGTGCTACGTTCGGTGTTGTGTCCAGAAATGCCTCCAAGGTGTTCGTGTAACTGCTAGGGTCCGAAGAGCCTGGCAGGCCGTCCCAATCGACAATTTGAAGTTCGTGTAATCGCGCTCTGTACCGCAGCTCGTCACAGGCAGAGTTATAGCCACCCTTGGCCAATATAATGACCTCCGAATCTGCTTCCAAAGCTGCAAAGGCTCTTGTCGCTGCCAGTTCCAGAACCGATAATGAGAGTCGTCTTGTGTTGAAGTCTGAAAGAAAGGATTAAGGAGGCTCCTCCCTTCGGAGTAGCGTATACGTTGGCCATGATCTCAGCCAGTGGTGGTCCAGGAGGAAGACAGATTCCATTTAGCAGTTTGTTGTCGACTGAAAATTTGTCGTGCTCATGAGCAATTGGCGGGAACGAATTTGGGCGGTACACGTGACTGCCAATCATGTCCGGCCCGTCCGGCAACAAGCTGGACTGGTTACTGTCGTTTCGGATGCCCTCAGTTACATACTGTCGACACACTTACTGGCATTTCGTTCGCTTGACTTGGGCGCGGCAGCATTTACGCTGATAATTTCGACTTCTGGTACACGAACGTGACATACTGTTCTCGAAGGACGGTAGTCCGAGTCATCGATTATATCCGGTTGTACCAAGGTTGTACTCTAGGAGATTATACTATCTCCAGTCTACTTCTGCGGAATCGACCCACGCTCCAGTAACCAAATCTTTTTTATTTAATTGTTCTTCTGATGGAGGATGAGCTTCGACGTAAAGGCCTATCATCATTCCTTGCTTTCTGCGCTCCGAAAGAAAACGTCTTTGGTCTGCGTCCATGGTCGGCTCTGCTGTGACCTGCGTTAGCTGGCAATGATCCACAATCTCCATGAAAGAGAGTGGCCTCTTCCATATCACTGGCCCGGCAGCTTCAGAGTTCCAGAGGCGTAGTTTCTCGACAATATCCTTTCATTTGATACTTTTACCTTAAGCTGTAGGCTTTGCCGTATAGGGCAGTAAGACGCAAGGTTATGATTGAGGTTTTAGGGTGCTAGCTCTTGGTAGAATAGATCTAGTTCTGTCCTGTACTAACTTGAAGGACAACATGGTGGTGATGATGAAGAAAAAACTTGAGTTGACTACTCTAAAGTTTGGTAGCGAAGGTGCCAAAACGTCGTGGTGTGAAAACGAGGAGTAAAATAATGCTATCAATCCCTTGCCTTGAAAGCTCACGCAATTGAAGTCAAAATACGAATAGGTTTTAAGGACCGGAAGACCATCAATCATTAAGTATATTGTACAACAGCTATTGCTAGAAGTTCCTGTGAATCCGAAATAATATAATCCGATCCCATGTCGCCCACTCCCATCAGCAAAACTGACAAGAACAAGCATTAACATTAGCGAGCCATTTGTGGTTCGCACACTCCTTTGCAGTAAATCTTTTCCGGGGATCTAGTCGAAGACAGCCTTTAATAAAGGCTGCTGCTGCTTCTTGCTCGTCTCCTCGGAATGCGTGAACATTGGCAAGGCCCATCTCGATAGTCGTAAAGAGCCCATGGGCATCGTCGTTGTAATCCTTCATTTTAACATCGCCAAACCACTCTTTCGGGATCTCGTCTTCCAGGGTGAAACGCATCCCAGCGATGCATCTGGAAATCCTGTCATTTGATTGGAAGGGCGATTTTCCTGTGAGGAGGTTAAATGTCTAGAAATTCGGTTGTCGTGAGAGATGTGCATATGATTGCTTTTATGAGTGACGCACCATGTATCCCAGCATCCAAATATCAGTCTGAGGTGAGCATGATGCATGATACAGTAGAGTCTCTGGTGCAGAGAAATAGTCAACCTGCTTCTCAGGTCGATAATCCCTTCTCTGAGCTGTTAAGGCAAAGGCAAATTTAACTGGGTAATTTAAGGGATGAGAAAAAGATCTTACCATGTCCAAGATTATTTAGGTACATGGACCAGTCAGCGATGTCTTTCTTCTTATCGTTCCATTTCACATCAGATGTTAAAGGCTGTGAGCGCACAGTAGTGTATCTCTTGACCTTTACTGTCGTTGGTTCAGGTTCTGAGTCGAGAACTGGTTTTAGGAATTCAGCCTGTGAGGGCATCCAGAAGAATATATTATCAGCTTTAATCGCTAAAGGGCGATTAGCGGCGGCATAGAAGCGAGAAAGTCAATAATTGTAGGTGACATACCTCCATGCATTATTCCAGCAGCATGTAAGCCTTTAAGTACACTCGCAACATTGGCAACAATCTTCTGTACCGCATGGACAGGGAGCCGCCGGTGCTCAGCATCTCGCTGAAGTGCGTGAACTGAAGTGCCCATAGGGTTCAATAGAAAACAAATATGTGAACCAGCACTGCTAGTCTCCCAGAAACTCCCGTGAAATGCTGGAAGCGGCTGGCTAAAATCCTTGTGCACTGCTTTGGCGATGGGAAGTTCCACAGTCTTGGCGCGGTCTGAGGCAGCGACGGTAAAAATCTTCACTGCAAAGTATACGAAGTCGTGTGTACGGACGACAAGCCATGTAGTTGAGCGAGGGCCATATCCGAGTTTGCGTACAATTTCGAATTTGCCACCGTTGAGTTTCTGTCCAATGGAAGCAGGGTAATATCCGCCACCTTCAGACGGAAGAAGGTTAAGAGGTTCCTCGGGGAAAGACGACATGGAAAAATGAAAAGAGGACAGCAACCGAATCCTGGATTAAATATGTAATGTAAGTGAGCGGCTGAATGACTCGTTGCACAGCCTTCGTTGATCTGGTCTAAGCGTCCCCACAACATTGACCAATAGGGTATTGATTATCACCGAGCGCGCTGTCCAGAGCTGCCAAGCAAACTCTTCGCAAAAGCAGTAGATATTAGTGCTATTCGCACAAGTCATTCAACGTGCTATCTGTCCGTCATTATATTGTCATGAAGGACTTTGTCTCCAAAGGCAGAACAACGAGAGGGCTGTATTTCTAGAATTTCAGGTTTTGAAGTTCCTGAGCCCAACGCGGTACAAATGATTTAGAAACCTTAACCAAACATAGCCTGGAAATAGATGCAGTACCTTCTTTGAATCGAGTCTTCTGCAAAAGCAAAGAGGAAGCCAAGAAAATGTAAATACCTCACTATCTTCCACCAACCATGCCTCCCACTTGAAATTGAAACATAGGCAAATCATCAAGCACGCCGTGCACTTTGACCCAAGTAACATTCGAAGAAAGGAACTTCGTCGCCATATACTTCCGCCGAGAGCTTTCCACTTCGTCTCGATCCTGGCTTCATTTGAACAGTGTGATGTTGTTTACGCCCTGCAGTGTTGTCCATGCACAGCCGATGCGGATGTACGTATTGCAGTCATAGTCGGAGGTATCTAAGATATTTATTTCGCTTGAGAATGTCACCGGGTGAAGAAGGAATCAGCCATGGACAAATGTATAGCGAGTAGGGCATACCATGTACTTGTTTCAAAACCTCCAACATCTGAAGCTGCAAGGTCAACTTATTACGAGTCAGGACAATGAAGAAGTGCTCACTTCTAATGGATCCGTGGCTATAGATAGTGGTGACTTAGAGTTCCTCGACACCTCCCTAGCGAACTAACCAGGTATATGAGCAAGATGTGCCATGGAAAGGACAAAAAAATAAACAAATACATTTAATAACGAGCATGATCATCAGTCCTCTTGACTATCATCACGCCGTCTTCTCCTTCCCTATGCTTTTCAGTCGCCTCCATACCAACGTCCACACAGCTGAAGCAAGGCCCACAGGTGGGACCAGCCAACTAACAATCCAACGCCAGCTTCCTGCTTCTTTTTCGAGTCGCTTCACCAGACTATCAACTTGAGATTCCAGTTCAGACCTGGTCCCAGAGTTATCGACGACGACGTCTGCATAAGCTACTTTGTCCGCTATAGGGATTTGTGAGCGTAGACGTGACGAGGCCTCCGCTGGGGTGGAGGAATCTCGAGAAATTAAACGTTGAAGCTGAATTTCCTCTGAGCTATAAAGGCGTATGAGATATATCGATTAAACGAGCAAAGAAAAACCGACCAGTATACAACGACAATCAATCCAACCCACTGCCACAATGGGCCCTCAATAAGCAGAGGTACATCCAGAATAACATATTTATGCCCCGTCATCCAATGCCACAGCACCTGTAGCAGCATCGCTTTCCTCACAGCAGGGTGCACGATCTCAGTCAGCTGCCTCCGCTTCTCCGCATCATTAAGACGATGCTGCCTAGTTTCTTCCTATCAAGCGAACCATCGGCAGTAGAACATCGCTACCAAAGGTCTTTGCGATTTTCGAAAGCCCAGATGTGCCGGGTGCTACAACTTCGCGCGCAATGACATCCGCGTCGATAATGGGGACGTTGTGCGCCTTGAGGACGCCGGAAACTGTGGATTTTCCAGTCGCAATTCCATCTGTTAGGCCTACGACTGTTGGAACCATAAAAAACTGGGGTCAGTTGGAATAAAGAGGCTTGGGAATCTGGAAAGACATACCGAGCATGTTGCCAGGTGGTCGTGACGCCGACGGTGTAGAGTAGAGGGCCAACAGTCACGTGTCGTGTTGCGTGTCCGCGTATTTCATAATTCATTAGCGAATGTGGGTTTAGGGGTCTGACCTTGTTTTTTTACTGCGAGTTTATTCACTCGCGTACTAATTCCAATTTGTTTCTGCAGGATACCATTTATCCCGACCTTGGTATACTACACATTTCAATCAGTGCAATGTCCAATTTACCAAATGATTTCGCACATCTCTAAATTCATATACTTATTCAACATTTACTAGGTTGATTCACATTGTTTAATGTTTTATTCGATATTGTGGAAATTCGCGACAAGAGTTGAAATACTACTTATACTATTTATCACTCTGAAATCCAAATATCACGCCATATCTATGATGACTATGTAGTTGGTTCGATGTAGAGGTCGGTCACCATGCTGTCTAAGCTGCTTATTTAAAAATTGAACGGATCGTCATAACTAACTCGGAAATCCTGGTAAGGACGTCCATGTTCTTCCAAAATCTCAATCTGCGCCCCAGACATCAAATCCATTTGACGCCGAATCTGATTGTCATCGTCGAAAGGTCTGATGTAGAACTCTTTACCATTCCTTGCTTGTCACGGCTTTCAGAGAGAAGGCCTATCTTCTCTTGTTCAAAAGATGCTAGAGGTCCGTTCTGCGTGTAATAGTCCACGATCTTGATGCATGAGAGGGGCTTCTGGACCACGTTGGGTGGACCAGAAGCTTCATCTCCATGAATGGCGAGGCACAGGTCCGCTACAGCATCCCAATTAATATCGCGAGTCCTGATCAAAAGGACTTCGAGTACAGGGAGGAATTTGATACTATCCAAGCGTGCCTTCAATAAATACACCAGAACGTCGTTGTACCCATATTTTGGCTGGTCGTATGGGTGAGATATCATAGCCAGTTTTTGAAGCAACGGAGTGGTCTTTAGAATATCGACAAGGTCGGATGTACTTCTTACCCCATCCAGGGACAGCACCTGCAGAGGGCACGCAGAGCGTTTCAAAAATTGTTCGAAACTATACGCCGGAAGCGTATGTGTGCATAGATTGATGGCTAGTCTTTGTAGGGAGGGCAGAGTCACCAAATCAAAAAAGATCGTGACGCCTTTCTGTCCCTCAAAACCAATGTCGAGGGATGTAATCATGAGATGCATTTTTTGCTCCCTTGGGATGGCGTAAAACCATTTTTCGTGCATATGAAATGCGCAATCGGTCATTTGCTCAGTTGTACCGAGTAAATCAAGAGCATCTTCGAGACGTATATTGCGGACTGATAACTTCTGAACGTTAGTCCAGTTAATATCGATGAATGGCGGTGCTATACATTCCAGACTAACATGAGTGGGGTTAAATTGGGGCACAGCAGTTACGTCCAATAGCCCACGGGAGAATACGTCTTCTTCCGTTAGAATATCACCACGTAAAGAGTACAGTCGGAGCGTTTGCAAGAAAGGAGCAACAATTCCCGGTGCCTCAATGGGGTCGGTACCAGCACAAAGACAGAGACGTAGACGCTCCCAGAACTCTTTTGTGATATCGCAATCGAGGACTTGCCACCGTTTAGAACAGGTGCTGAGTGTATCGAGAAAAGCGGCGTATATTGCTCCGATATCAGCATTAGTTCGCGTTTCATCCTCAAGGAGGCGAATCTGAATGAAGAGATGGTGGGAGCCAGAACAACGGATATGACGAGTGAGGGTCTGCAGACTGGCGTCTTTGGTATCTTTAGTGAGATTTATCCGGACAGATACCCACAGACTTGGTGTACGCTCGGCTAAGTCACGCCATGCCTGGCAGACTGCAACCAATATCATGGGCGAGCTCGGGACCCGTTTGCTGTGATTGGGTTCTGACGTTGGTGCGACATACAATTCGAATATGCGGGCGGTTATTTCCGGGGGCAGACAAGCATTCAGAAGATCGTGATCCCGGTTGCGTTCTGATTTCATCCTTCGGCGCTCGTGGAGGAGCTTCTCCATGTGGTCTTTCGCTTCTGCTATCTGTAAGTTCAAGAGCGACAGTTGCTTGCAAGTAGCGCAAGGAACCCCATTGTATATATTGCAGAGGTCTCCTTCATCCAGTGAAGAATTGAGACTACCACAATTATCACAGCGGCGCATAGGTCAAGTCTAAAGACACTGGCCGAGAAATCGAATTTAACCTAGACGCATCGCTAATTAAAAAGACTGATTGATTATAAGGAGTGTCCTAACCTTACTTGTAAAGACGTAATGTTATCGTTCAAAATTGTAGACCACCTATCGTCTCAAGAAGACCAGTCAGGTATTGTTCAAAAAGTAGAGGAGGAACGGGTAATCGAGTGGTGGAGGAGCAGTCAAGACCGTTCATGTAGACCACTTTTTTATAACCTGTGTCTTGTCAAATTTGGAAGAAGGGAGAAGGGACGCGTTTTCGATCACAAAGGGTATATTGTATTTCAGTTATCAAAGGGGTTCTTATATACAGTAATGATAGACTAGCCTTTGAAAGAACACAAACGAAAAGACGTGCTGGTAAGTTCAAGTTCGGGAGTCAGGACATGGGTTCAATAAGTAGATTCAATTGAAGACCAACGTAACTGTAAACCTTTTTAAACAAAAGAGAGCCAAAGCCGACCAATGGTCATTTTTATCGTCACTGAAGTTTGTCAATCCGCAAACTAGCTATTAGATCCAATTTATGACCCTTCCAGTCCTCGTCAAATGGTTCGACGTAAAGTCCTATCTCCATTCCTTGCTTTCTGTGCTCCGAAAGAAGATGCCTCTTGTCTGGTTCAATAGACGGCATTAATTCACTTTCATAACGGTAATCCACAAGCTTGATGCAGGACAGCGGCCTGTTCTCCGTCAACAACATTGTAGCATCGCGACTTGGGAGGCAAAGCTGTTGTATGACATCCCAATTAATGTCCCGTGCCTTGATTGCAAATTTTTCGAGGGCGGAAGGAACTCGTCTCCACCTGTAACAAGTGCGACAGGAGATCATTACACGACCGTGCATTATAATCATACCGACAACAATCGATATCGCAACTAGTGCAAGGACCTCCATCGCGTATGCTGCAAAGCTTGTAGAGTTCCCCACCATCCGATGTATCGAGGTCGCCACGTCTTTCACGGCGGTACATTGGAAAGGTCTGTTTCACGAAATGACCCTAGATAGAACTCTGTCAACTGGGCAGGTTACTATTCATGATTATAACTCACCTGCTTCCTGGATAATATATCCAGTTCGGTCCCGTACTGACTCGAGTCGAAAAGAATCGGGTGAACGGCAAAAGTTGTGGCAGCAAAGGTCAAACGGTTAATGGGGAAAAATATTATATTTGAGCGTTCTCTATTTCGCCAAATTCCTGCGCTCGGTGCTTTAATATCTGAATTTCGCGGAGCGTTCTTTGCTTGGCGTCAGGCGATGCCTATTTTTTTGGCTCACAGATGGGCGCGGGCGTCATAGCAGTGCAGTACGCTAACGAGTCGATGTTAGCCTTCTATCAATTTACACATATCAGAATGCCCAATTTACTCACAATTATCGACATCAAATCAACTTGAAGCCGTATTCGCCAGTTATCTTCGCAAGATTTAACTGACAATTATCACCATTTCTTCCCTTGAACGTTTCGAAAGATGCTTATTTTAAATACATGGGCGGTGCTTTGTGCGTGCAAATCTTCCACGATCTCAACGCGAGAGAGAAATTTATTGCCGACCAGTGCTGGCCCGCAAGTTTTGTGATTGCGAAAGCACAATTCTCGACAGACCTTGATCTGCAGGTTTCCGAGTCCATGAAGAAGTTCAAATATACTGGAGCGAGCCTTTAATAACGATATTAGAAGGTTGTTGTAGTACCCAAGGCTCGAATGAGAGAGTATATGGTTGAGAAATAAAAATTTGAAAGCTTTCCAGCCAATTCTTCCAGTAGGATGCACGTGAGACAATAATTACATAAACATCGAATTAATGAATTTCCAAATCTACCGAGTCTTGCACATGCACATGCAGCTGGTTGACCACGATACCGTACGTCCTCAGTCTAATCTTTGAACAATTCTCCTCTAAAAATGTTTTTGCAAAGTTCCTGAAAACCTGACTGCTCTATTTGAGTCAACGCAGGACCATGGTTCGATATGGTTAACTCACAAACGACGTATGGAATCTCAAATAATCTGCTAGCTCGAACTCATAGATATTTCGATGGTTCGTAGTCACTCATGACGGCGAGGATGCAGCTATGAAGCACGAAGATGAGGATGCTACGGATACTCGCGAATACCCATGCCTCCTGCGGGTTACCGATGGCAAATCAACGAAATTCTCCACCCTTGTTCGTTTCTTAATTATCATCCTAAACTTTTGTTACTGACGATTTTTTTCCAAAATCAGGTAAGAGTAGACGAATGTCGAAATTCAACACCCACTATGGCAACTTCTCAAAACTGCGATGACAACGACCCTACGCAAACGAGAAAGAAGCGAGAGAAAGTCCGGGCTGAAGAGGCTGCGAAACGCAAGCAGAAAATGACGAGCCGATCGTGCTCACTGGTGGAAAGAGAGGGAAAGGAAGGAGGAAAAGACAGCGCCAGATCAAAGCCATGTTAAAACAGCAAGAGTCGCAGAAGAAGTACAAGGAAAGGGAGGAGGAGAGGACAAAGGCTGGCATTACTGTCGCTGTATAAGAACGTGAGCCTCATTTCATATGCAATTCATTCGTAGTAGGAACTAACATCCACATTTATTGCAGCAATATTATCATATGTCGTATGTTAGTAATGCTATGCTATGTCTTCCTCTTGTTGAAGATCATTATCCTCACCAAGATCAGCGGACAATATCCAATGGTGGAGGAAATGCCAGAAAATGTCGGATGACGCCAAAAGTGATGCTCAAACGAAATTTAGAGCGTCTTACTCTGAAATGGATGCGATCGCCTTCAATCCGAGCTTTATATCAAGCTAGACCGGGGTAGACCCCCACTTTGCTCTCGCTGACACCTCATTTGGCGACCGGTTCCATTCGGTCTGTAAACAGGAGAAGGTAGGTCACAGTCCTGCACCTGTCTCGTTTGATTCGTCTTCGATTCTTTTTACGCAGGCATTTCCACTGTACATAATAATCTGACTATACGATTCAAAACTATATCATATCCAACATGTACGTCCTAGCTGAAGAATGTGGTGTGCCTGTATGGTCTGTATGTACGTATGAATGTATGAACGTAGTATGCGACAAAAATAAGAAAAGAAGGACGAAGAAAAGACAGCACGAAATCATATCGGAATGGACAGGTTATGGAATGAACAAATTAGAATGAACGATGATGTTGAAATAATGACAGCATGAACACGAAAAGAAATGAAAGAAAAGATAAGGGAAAGGATTTATAGTCCGAACAACCTGCCTCGCACGGAAAGGCATGAAATTCAAAATGCAAAAACGAGGACCAAGAACCCACTTCAGCCCAATCGGCACAAATCTAGATTCTACAGTATAAACCGACGGCTCAGGGGTGAATCAGACTTACGCTGCCGCTGCCGCGCAAATAAACGGACAATGCCTCATGCCTCACGACCAGGGATTAGACCCAAACCCAGGCGCACCATCCAACCCTGTCCTCCTCTTCTCCCGGTTATCGCCAACATCCCCAATCCCAAACCCGCCTGTACCAAGGCTACCTAGGCTCAGAGGGGGTATACTCCACGCATCCTCCTTCTGCCCACTCCCACGTCCGATCATCCCATTCACAGCCTCCAGCGACCCGTCTATCCCTCCAAACGACAGCGCACTTGGCGCAGGCAACGGTATTCTATCTGCGAAAGACGATCCGGAACCAAAGCTCAGATTGGAAGATGCGTCTCGGAGGGTATTCCCAATCCCATTCCCAAAGGTTGAAGGGGTGCCAAAACCGAGAGTCGATCCAAAGGAAGGAGAAGAGGAAGAGAGGAGGCAGATGCAGATGCAGATGTAGAAGAGAACGGGTTGAGCATGCTCGGAGGCGACGGAATTCCTATTCCATTCCCATACCGTCCTGCCAATGACGTGGCGGCAGACGTGCTGATGCTGCAGCTGACGAAGAGAACGCGGATGCCGCTGAAGCTGCTGAAGAAAAGGCCGACGCAGTGGATGAGGCTGACGTGGAAGCAAACGATGAAGAAGGCAACCCCCAAGAAGGCGCGATATCGTCCTCGGGGGGTAACCCCAGCGCCAGCGGTTACTCGTACTCCTACTCGCATTGGTATTTGAAAAAGTGGGACGGGCTGTAGATTGTCCCCCATACCCATATCCTCCTCATCCTCCCCATCCCCAAATGGACTCCCAAAGGACAAAGAAGACTTCCTCCCTAACCCCAAGGAGCTGGTGCTAGGCATCTTTGAGCTCAAACTCGACGTTAGGTTGGTGTATGAACTCGACGCTCGCTCAGCTGCGGAGGAAGCAGCAGAGGAAAATGCGGAATAGGACGAGGAAGCAAAGTCGTCCAATCTCGAAGTAGAAGCTGAGCGAAGGCACTAGCAGATGCACCAGCGCCAGTCAAAGGGGACGAGAATGACTCGAAAACCCAGGATAAGTTTGCACATCCTCAGCATATGGATCAACATCAGGATCAGAGTCCAACGAACTCGACCTCATGTGAGCGTTATTCTCCCAGGGGATAATTGTGCTTGGTATTGCGACGGTGGTGTCGACTGGGACCTCGTAGCCGTCGACGGCGGAACGAGTCTAGTGAGGAACGACTTCTTTGCTGTCTGTGCTTGGGTTTGGGTTGGGTTTGTCCATCCACATCATTGCCCGTCCTGTCACCTCAACCTCCTTAATAGCATCCTTGATCGCATTCAAATCAAATCCAGCGTGCATGGGTATACTAGGGCTCGGACTGGAGCTTGAGCTCGAGTTCTTCACATGCTCAGAAGCAGAAGTCGCAGTGGTCGATGAAGACGAAGATGCGTTCAAATGCGACTTTGACGAGGAAGCAAAAGCGTTCGAATACGGTGCTGGGGCAGGGGAAGAAGACCTTGATAAAGGAGTTGGGGTGCTCCTACCCGACCCCGACCCAGAAGGTAATGGCACAACACCAGGGCGGGCGAAGATGTAACATGAGCGTGGGGCGTGCTCATCCTTGGCGGTAGATCCTCATCGTCATCTTCTACACCAGCTGCGACCTCAGCTTCAGCCTTGCCATTTGCAACTACATCTTCACTTCCGGTCGGGTTCGGGCTTTGACTTGGTTTATCAGTAGTCGCATCCTTCTCCTTCTCCGTTTTATTCCTCCTCTGGATGCCAGCAAACGTAGCCGTAGAAGGCGGCCTCTGAACCGGTTTTTGTGGGCCCATGGATGCCCTCTTGGAGGACGAAGACGAAAACCAACCACTCTTCTTCTGGTTGTCATCTTCCCGAACGACTATTCTTTCTTCGTCAAAGTCCGGTTCCTGATGAATAAAAAAAGATATAAAAAAGGTGAGTCATAGGTCCAATCAAAGTGAAGAAAAAAATAAGAGGCTACCCACCTCAGGCTCATCGAAGAAATCCGAGAAAACCGGGAAACCTAACTGATCAAGTATAAGTGGCATGAACGTCCTATAACTCATATGTCCCGCAATTTTATCCGTCACATCCACATTCTCCAATCCGGGAACACCCTCCACTGCCCTGAGACCCGCAACTGCGCCCACGCCACCACTCGTCGCCCTAAACAGATAATTCAAGACCCAATCGTTCTTCGCGTACGCATTCACATATCTTCCCCCAACCACACTGCGTGTCTCGAGCCACTGTTTCTGGGACACAGTGAGCGTTGCACCAAGCAGGAAGACATCTTGTACGATCCCAAAAGCCTTTTGCTTGGCAAGTTCTATGAGTGCGTAGAATATCACCCTGGCGCCCAGGGAGAATCCGATCAGGGCTATGGGCCGCACACCGAGGTGGCGTTGGATGAGGACGTCGGCGAGGACTCGGCCTGCTGCGCGTGCACGGTCCAGGGCGTTGGACCATGGGTTGTCGATGAGGTATCCAAGTTTGGTGAGGACTGGAAGGAGCGTTGATTAGTACTGGACCAAAAAATCACAGAACAAGAAATGTGAAAAAAAAATTTTTCAACTCACTGACGGGCCACTGCAAAGCCGTCATCAATCCCGTCATCACAGTCGCCTGCAGCACGGTCATGCCGATCTGGGATAGCACCTCCCCTGTGAGGATCTTGAGCGCGCTACCCGTCTCCCTGATCATCTCCGGCTCCCAGAGCACGCTGAACACGTCCCCTACGATTGGATCGAGCACCGAAAACGGCAGACGGACGTCGTCGTTCATCCCATTCATGAATCTATACAACAACAATAATTTGTGAATAAAAGCTGCTTGGCAGAAAAAAAAATACGAACATACCCAGGAACAGTTAAAATACAATTCACCCGTTTATTATTATGCAGCGGCAGAATATCAAACGTTCGAACTTGCTGTGTCCGCCTCACCATACCTCTCACAGCAATGCCCGACCCTGTAAGCACACCACCAGTAGTAATAACAGCCGCGCCCGCCGTACCGCCCAGAAACGCCCCCGTTCCCGTCACACCCACAGTCGTCAGCGCACCCGCCAGTCCAAGCCCGATAACTGGTGCCAACAGGCCCGCACTCAAGCCAATCACCAGTCCACCACCGATTGTCGCTAGTCCAAGCATCACATACCGCCTTCTGTTCCCGGCCTTTCGTGCACCTTCCACGATATCCGCTTGCTCGAGAGTCTCGATGTCCTCTTGAATCTCGAGAGCCTGAGAGACACGGCTCTCAAATTTCACAACGTCCAGCCAACCAAGACCGAGTTTCAAAGCGACTTGTTCGAGAAGGACCCGAGAGCGGGCGTCGTACACGCTGTCTGCTATCAGGATGAGGAAGAGATCGCAGAGTACTGTCCAACGGATGTCCAGTGTTACGGACTCGTCGGTCGTGCTCAGGGAGGTTGATACGCCTGGGATGGAGGTTGTGGTGTCTTGCAGCACTTTCGTGGTGGTCCGTGTTTGCGTGAGAGGTGCTGCTGGGTGCTCTGTGGTGGTGGCAGGGTCTGGGGGGGGAGATTTATCCAGCACTGGAGATTGAGGTGCTGTCGGTGTTTTGCTTCCCTCTTCTTCAGAGTCAAGGGGTTCGTTGACGAGAGTTTGATCTGACAGTGACTCGGGAGACTCAGGGCGATCCGGGACAGTGCTCTCTGCCTTTCTGCGGGCCTCTTCGGGGTCATACTCTGGATTAGCGACAGTATGGGTAGTCATCAGCGCCGGAACAAGGTCGCTGGCTAGCACACCGTGCTCTGCCAGACTCTCAATCATCTTTTGTTCTATAGAAATAAAATAGTCAGCCAACATAACGTACTCAAAAAATAAACATACCTTGCGTCTCCAACTCCATATGATAATACAATCTTCCCATAATCTTCAGCGCCCAGAGCTCCATGTTCTGGATCGAGGTCTTGAGCTCCTTCCGCTTCGCCGCCTTCAAGCTCTGCACCATCTCCCGAGTGGTCAGCGCACACAAGCCAACATACGCAATCCTCTGCGCCTCTGTCAACAGGTTCTTCGTCGCCTGCATCTGACTGAGGGGCGTCATCGCCTTGTCCTCGTCGAACAGGTACTTGGTCCGCAGATGCACCTCATCCGCATCCTCCTCCTCGTTCACCCGTAACCGGGTATACTCCGACTCGTTCTTGTTGTCCAGCTTCGATCGCCACTCATTCCCAGATCGTCGACGTCGATCAGGTTCCCTGTGGCGTTGGTAGAGGTCTTGGAAGTCGATGGGAGCTGGTAGTGGTACTTCTTCTGGTCTTCTTCGTCGAGCCCGCTCAGGGAGGTGTCCTCGCGGATGACTGGCATGTCTTGCCACCCATCGTCGTCATCGTCGTCGTCGAAGACGTCCTTTGAGGGCGGAAAGGTGGTTACGACCGGCATCGACTCTGCGAGGGGGAGGTGAGGCACGGTGACAAGGATCAATTTAATGGCTTAGATAATCTCGCCAGCCGCCGCTCCTCACCGGGACCTCGGCGCTGAGGACCTCTTGGGGCTTTTCTCGAAAATATGCTCTGAAAATGAAATCTCCGTGACTTTCTATCTTCCAGGAGAAAAAAAGCCCCCAAGGGTAGCGAGGCTTCCACTTTCACCCCTATTCTCTATTTCGTGGTCTATTTCACGTGGTTATCGGCCCCACACTTCTCTCTATCTCCCAACTCCGCGAATTTGATTCCGCCTACCCTACAAGACATCCGTTTCATTATGAAAATGCAGCGCTGCTTTATTTTTCAACAAACATATATATCATTCGAAGGATTTCCTTCAAAAATGTCGACTACAGCAGGTTGCAGGACACGGGATACCGACTAGAGTAGAATGTCGGTTCTCATTCAGACTATCCAGTTAACTGGTTCAAGATCCATCTAGTACTAGAACTTTTGAACCACAATCCAGTTACTAGATCCAATCTGTCGCTTTTCCCTGTACGATGTAAAGGTGCGACGTAGAGGTCTGTCACCATTCCTTGCCTTCTACGGTGAGCAAGCATGCGCCTTTTCTCTAGCTCGAGAGTGGGCAAGCCCGTACAATAATCCACGATCCGCACACGAGGGAGTAGAGGCCCGGTGGCTTCATGATTGAGGAGGCATAGTTGCTCTACAATATCCCATTTGATGTCCTTTGCTTTGATCTGCAAACTTTTGAGTGCAGGAAGGAGCACTTCTCCGTCATTCAAGCAGTTCGGGTTTTTAATAAATTAAACAAAAGATCATTGCATGGCAGTGTCAAAGAATCCTTCGGATAACAATTGATAGCCAGATCTTGAAGTAATGGAGCTGCCTTGAAGAGATTGATGAGGACATTACTGTTATAACTGTCATCATACCCTTTGGTTCCTACATTATCCAGAGTGAGGGAACGTAGAGGGCACGCTGACTTCTTTAAAAATCGCGCTAACATGTCTACAGGCAATAGTTTGAAAAAGAGATTGACGGAAAGTTTTTGAAGGGAGGGAAGAGTCGCGAACATAAATAATCGAATCATCGGTGTGTGACTTGAACTAGACTCAAAGGCGACGGTAAGATGTGTGATCATGGAATGTGTCGTCTTTGCATTTAGTGTGTCATTCGATGAAATGTCATCGATAACGTGGAAAGTACAGTTGGTTGCTTGCTCAGCCAAGGCAAACACGTTGAATATAGCGGCACCAGGGATGTTAGTCGCTGTTGCTCGCTTAACACAGCTCCAATCAATATCGAAGTATTGCGGAATCATATGTCTGAAGCTGACAGAAGTTGGACAGGGTTTGCTTAGGGCAGAAGGAGACGTCGATTCGCCATGCATTAGATATGGCTGTGAGAGGGGAGACCAAAGGCGAAGCGTTTTCAAAATGGGAGCACCCAGTGCGCCGTCAATGTGCTGACGGAGGCGCCTCCAGGTGATTCCGTTTACGACCTCACAATCAAACACTTCCCACCGATCTGAGCAAGAACAAAGCTCTTCGACGAAAGGAGTAAATCGTGATTCTATATCCATTCTGGCATAAATATCATCTTTAGTTTCTTCGGCTCGAATTTTGATTGAGAGAGGGAGTCGGCCAGAATGATGGATATGGTTTGTAAGAATGTCAACATTGATTCTGACAGTACTTTTGCTGAGAAAAATCTGAATATATGTCCAAAGGACAGGCGTAGACTCGACTAATTTTCGCCAAGCTTGGCAGACTGCAGACAATATCATGGGCGAGCCCCATTGGTTATCAGTCGACATGTCGGCGACATAGAATTCGAATATGTAGGAGATCAATTCCATCGGTAGAGAATTCATGAGATCATGCTCATGATTTCGCTCCGTCTTTAGTTTGCGGCGCTTGTACAGCAACTTCTCCAGCTGGTCCTTCACGTTGGATATCTGCAGATTCACGCAGGATAATTCCCTGCAGCTAATGCAAGGATCACCATTGCGTATGTCGCACGGCCTGTACTGTTCTTCATTGTCTGAGGGAGCAACTTGAATGTCGAGACTGCCGCATTTGTCACAGCGACGCATTCTGGCAACTAATCAGATGTGATATCAGAGAAAAATTGTATCGAGCGGCTGTGAATTGGCAAGGCGAAAGGGACTCGAGGTCAGAAGTTTGAAAAAGCTTGAGAGTTTGGCTTTAGAGGAAAGGAGCGAGCCGAATCAATTATGTAATGTTACTTCACATGATGCACGCGATCTTCCAAGTTCCCAACTGTTTATTGAGTCATTGTCCCTTTCATTCTAATATTCTCGTGTTAGGTTTACGGTTTTAAGTAAGGGTTTAAAGTAAGTCTATTTTCTCGTCACGATGTGTTTGGAGTACCTGTAAGCTAAATTTTAGTGCATCTGCTCTTGCTAGGCTGCCTAGGTATGCATCGTTGCGGTCAATGTGGGGGCCTCGAAGCACTAGACAATTCTGATGAAGAATTCTATAAGAACTGTGGCCTACACCAAGGAAGTCCTTGTGATAGCTGTGGCGAGCTACCTTTGTTGAATGCACAGACATTGGAGGCAAGGAATGCTCTGGAAAACCTATTGCACAGGCGACGCAGTCTGAAGGCCAAATTCAATCATAACCATGACCCTGTCTTCCGTCGAATGCCACAGAGCTTGTTTCTCGCATTCTCAGAAAGCGATCATCACCATTCGTCTTGGGCAAAGTTCGTCAATCATGGAGAATGATCGCATGGTCGACGCCCTGTCTCTGGAAGTATATCATTATTGCTGTTGACCATGGTGATACCTGCGAACCAAACTTTAAATTCCTGCTACATCACATCAAACATTCTGGATAACTCCCTTTTTCTATTGAATTACAAATTGGGCCCACTACGTTCAACGACACAGATGCAGGAAAGGTAATATTCTGACCACTTATTAATGCGATAAATGACTGTTCTGACCAATGGATTAACCTGAATCTGCAAATTCCTTGCACACTGTGAGACCTCTTTGATACTGGCTCTGGTCTGTTACCTCAAAATACTTCTAAGTTACGAGGACTGCGGATTTTCTCTTCGAAGGGTAGCCCAGCCTGAAGCAAGAAATGTCTTAGGTTCGGCCCCTGAATGCTCGCCCCAGTGCTATCCATTTTTCGGAAATTGACCCAATGCGCTTGGACATGGACTGGACTTTTGTCAAATATGCTATTGTCGAAAACATATGGATTGATGCAGTGTTTATCCTCTGGCATGGGCCCAAACTTAGGCTGCTGTAGTGTTGCAGTCAATGCACGCTTCTCCTCCACCCTGAGCCTCCAAAGGGGAAGGAGTATTGAACATTGTAATCTTGCTTTCATCAGAATCAAATTGCTGACTGAAGTTTCATATATCAATTTCTTCTTCCGATACCTAAGTTACCTTCACTCAACATGCTTCTCATCAAGACTTTACATAGCGAATTACCTGTGAAGGATATGGTCTCTTTTGCCGATTGTTCCTCTTGCCATATGCATGAATTTTTGCTTCAGTTTGCAAGACTCACGGATCATGATCTCATCCAGCTGCTTCATGTGACGCCCTTCCGAACCCAATGCGAACCTTTCAACAATGAATGGAAGGGGCAAAAAGTCGATTTGATAACTATATTACTGATCAACAATTGAATATAGTGATGATCAGAACATTCGTCAGTTGTATTTGCAGTTATAGGGTCTAGTAATGTATCAGGACATTATATTCTCTTTCAAAAAACTTATCGCTGGTCGAAAACCATATTCTACTCTACCTTCTAAATTTAGATCCATGTGTTTTATTTTTAGCCAATTTCAACATGGTGCCCACACGCTCCTTCAGTCTGACAGTCATCCTCTTCATTACTCTGCTGAACTCAGGACAGTCTAAGCTGGATCCATTATAAAATCTGGGTGGCGATATCTTATCTTACGCTATAGAGCAGGTGAGCAGAAGTATTTCCTTAATGTAAACCCGATATCGATATCGTATTACTTATCAGATCAGTCAAACCTAGGTTCAATTTCTCGAACAATTCCTTCCGACGCATGTATTTCTGCGATTGGTGTGGAAGTCTTGATCCATCGGACGACGGAGAGCTGTACAAGCTATGTAGAATATGCGATGGAAATCCTTGCACTAGTTGCGAGGAAATAATTCGCTTGAACTTGCAGATAGCTGACGCGAAGGAGAAACTGGAGATACTCTTGCACAAGCGCCGAGAGATAAAGTTGGAGCGCAACAATAAACACGATCTCATGAAGAATCTTCTGCCCATGGAGATAGTTATCCACATATTTGAATTATGTGTAGCTCCTGATCCGGATTATTATGAACTTTACTCGCCCATGACATTGGCCGCCGTTTGCCAACACTGGCGTAAATTCATAGAGTCCAGGCCCAGTCTTTGGAAATATATTCAGCTCTTCCTTAGCAAAAGTACCAGCAACTTCAACCTACACGTTCTTACAAAACATATTGCCTGTTCTGGCCAACTCCCCCTCTCCATCGAAATTCGACTACTTAAAGAGGCTTCTGAAGAGGATGATGAAGAAGATGTTGAGGAGGAGGAGGATGAAAATGATGAGGACGAAGATGGTTATCAATATGACATTTATGGTTCGAATGGCCGAGGAAATGGCGACGAAAGTGATGAGGAAAATGACACAGAATTATTATCCACTCCCATCATCGAGGCGCTCAGTTCCTGTTCACATCGATGGGAAGTCTTCAACTGTGACATTACAAAAAGAGTGTGGAAGCGTCTTCGTCGCCGCGTCGATTCTGCTCTGGGTACCGCCTGCCTAAAAACACTGCGACTTTGCTCCTGGGGCTGGACACCACATGGTCTCAGAACATTTTTGACACATGCAGAACCAATGTTTATTTCTGAAGCAACTACAGTCAGCAAACCACGCCCGACGTCTGTAGGGTTGAGTCATATGACACCCGAATACCTCAATATTGACTGGAGCGGCGTCAAGCACATCACAGACAGTGTAGTTCCCCTCGACATCACCTTTGATCTATTTGATTTGGCCCACAAAATGGTCGACTGTACCATTCATGTCGATATCATAAGGAAACGATTGCAGAATTTCAAAGTCCACACATATCCCGTGCTCACATCTCTTCACATTTATTTCCAGAAATATCCAGAACTCGCTTCTCACTTCTTCAGACTGATGAATCTTCCCTCCCTCCGAGATATCATCGTCGATATGGAAGAAAGAGAACTGCCTATTGGAGATTTAAATGAATTCTTACAGCGAGCTTCACGTTGTTTGCGTACTATAACACTTGATAACATAGCAGGAGAGAGCGACAACTCTATCAGCAAAAATCTTATCAGTCTCTTCAAATCGGTTCCATTGCTTGAAGAACTTACCATCAACAGTACCCCAAAACATCACTCAACAGCCTTCTATCGCAATTATTGAAGGCCCGCTTGGAAGGACATGAATTCTTTCTGCACTCAAAATTTGCAGGTCAAGGCACGGGATATACAATGGGATGTCGTCCAGCAGCTATGCCTACTCGTTATGACCCGGAGGCATCTAGGCCTATGGCAAGAAAGAAACCCCTCTTATGCATCAAAATAGTGGACTATTTTACGCAGAGGGGAGCTCGCCATCTATTGAACCGAGGCAGAGACCTTCTTTTAAAACGTAAAAGGGAAGGGATGGTGATAGACCTCTATGTCAACCCACTTCAAATTCCGTCGGTCGTGGAAGCGGCATAAACTCGACTTATTATCTGGAATGGTCAACAAATTTTAGTGGGAAATTGAACTCGGAAATTATCGGTGAACGAGATGCACTGACAACGAGGGACAGATAACGCCTTACAGGGAGCATAAGATGAACACAAGATAGTAGATAAGTACATACATAGTTCCAAAACTTATAAATTATATGGAAAGAAAGAAGTTTGTATACATATAGTATGATAAGAAGAAAGGTGGGACAAAGCAAGAAAAAAGCAAGGCGATAGTGAGTGTTGCCAACCGTCAGTGGCTAACTTGGCACGTGAGTAGATCGGATGGTTCAAGTTGTAAAATTATAGAACGTTGATGATCCTCGTTTGCGTAGTCTACTGCACAGCTATAGCGCTGTGCAACAAATGGTTATCATTTCCATTCCAGCTCGATGACACCCAAACAACTCATCAAGTAAAAAAAGCTCCAGAGATCAATGCGTCGGACCCTAGAATTCAGCGAAAAATGTGTTGTGATCTATTTTTGGCGAGCTGCAACGCTCGATCTTTCAACTGCTACATCGCTCAGAAGTCAACCCTCGATGACTCGCGTTCACACCCGATTATTTTGGAGTCAGGCAGAGCTAGATTGAGCTGAACATTCTCCATACAATAGGAAGGGTAAAATAGCTCCGTGATATAAGCCTAATACTATGTCTAATCACTCGCATCTAGGTCCATTTTCTCGCCCAATTGCTTCCAACCCATGTACCCTCTGACAAGTACGGCGGCCTTGAATCATCTAACAAGGAAGAGTACAAGTTGTGCACCATACGCAATGGAGGTCCTTGTACCAGCTGCGAGGAAATCATCTGCTTGAACTTGCGGATAGCTGACGCGAAGGAGTATCCAGAACAACTCTTACTCAAGCGCCAGGAGATAAAGTCGGAGCGCAACTATGAACACGATATCGTGAAGAGCCTTCTGCCCACAGAGATAGTCACCCACATATTCGAGTTATATGTGGCTCGCGAGCCAGGTCAAAACAAATTGTACTCACCTATAACGTTGGCCGCCGTTTGCCAAGCATGGCGTGACCATGTCGAGTCCATGCCTGCCCTGTGGACATATATCCGGCTCTTCATCAGCAAAATTACTAGCGACGTCAACCTGCATATCTTCACAAAACACATTCGCTGTTCCGGCCAAATGCCCCTATCCATCATAATTCGACTATCTAAAGAAGAAGACGGAGAAGGTGATGATGAAAACGAAAGTCATGGTCAAAATTTCTATGGATTTGATGACGACGAGGAACTTTTACCCCTTCCTTTCATCGAGGCACTCAGCAGCTGTTCGGATCGGTGGGAAGTCTTGATTGTGATATTACGAAAGGGTTCTGGAAGGATCTTCGTTGTCGTATTGAGCCTACTTGGGCACTCCGATCTTGAAAATACTGCGCCTTCGCTCTTGGGCCTGGACATCATACGGCTCTGTCATACTACTGTCACATCCAGGAACAACGTTCGGTTCTGCAGCAAGCAAACCGCGCCCGACCTCTGTCAGCCTGAGGAATGTGACACTAGAACACCTCGATATTGACTGGAGTAATGTCGAGCATATCTCAGACAGCGTACTTCTCCTTGACACTACATTTGATTTGTTCAAGATGGCTACACACATGATCGACTGTACTGTGTGTGTCGATCCCTTGAGGACTTCCTTGCAGAATATTGCTGCCGGTACACATTCCACAATTACATCTCTTAACATTCAATTCACAAAAGAGTCGCTCGCTAGTTTCTTCTTCCAATTTATAGACCTGCCCTCCCTTCAAAATCTCGTCATTGATATGGAGGACCCATCACTACCCGCTGAAGATTTACATCAATTTCTACAGCGGTCTCTGTGCCCTCTGCGTACTTTGGTAATCGATAACATACTTAGGCGAAGAACAGTCAATTAGCAATGATCTCATCAATCTCCTCGAATCACGTCCGTTGCTTGAAAAACTTGCCATCAATCGCCATCCACGGCATCCCTCGATGCTATCATTCAACGACCTTCTATCGCTTATATTAGAGACCCGCCCGGAAGGAGGCAAGTTTCTTCCTGCACTCAAATCTTGGAAATGGGAGCACGACGTATACAATGGGATATTGTACAGGAGCTCTGCCTCCTCAATTATGAATCTGCCGGACCTAGCGCCAGGAAGTATCCCCTCTTTGGCATCAGCATAGTGGGTAATTGTACGGAAGACGCGTTACCATCTATAGATCCGGAGACGAGAGGCCTTCTCTTGGAGCGCAGAAGGAAAGGGATGGCAATAGACCTCTCTGTCGAACCGTATTACCCTCGGTCATGGAAGCACCAGAAACTCGATTTAGTATCTGGAATGCGGATACTAAAAATTTAGGATGATATGTAAATTGAAATTTGAGGTGTATTGGCATTAGGATACATGATAATTTACAGTGAACGTAGAATGTGCAGTAAATCTGGAGTTTAGACTCTCCAATGCCCAGAAGCCCTCAGAATGTGGTAAAAAAAGCAGAAGAAGTTAAATTACCTGACTCGAGACCCGTGACAGTCGTCCGTGATGAAATAATTCATTTCCGTTTTACACGAATCTACAGACGACCACCATGCTTGGTACGACTTTCCTCAGATGTCCAAGCCTCTTTATTCTAACTGACCCCAGTTTTTTATGGTTCCAACAGTCGTAGGCCTAACAGGTGGAATTGCGACTGGAAAATCCACAGTGTCCGGCCTCCTCAAGGCGCACAACGTCCCCATTATCGACGCGGATGTCATTGCGCGCGAAGTTGTAGCACCCGGCACATCTGGGCTTTCGAAAATTGCAAAGACCTTTGGTAGCGATGTTCTACTGCCGGATGGTTCGCTTGATAGGAAGAAACTAGGCAGCATCGTCTTTAATGATGCGGAGAAGCGGAGGCAGCTGACTGAGATCGTGCACCCTGCTGTGAGGAAAGCGATGCTGCTACAGGTGCTGTGGCATTGGATGACGGGGCATAAATATGCTATCCTTGATGTACCGCTGCTTATTGAGGGTCCATTGTGGAAGTGGGTTGGATTGGTTGTCGTTGTATACTGGTCGGTTTTTCCTTGCTCATTTAATCGATATCTCTCATACGCCTTTATAGCTCAGAGGAAATTCAGCTTCAACGTTTAATTTCTCGAGATTCCTCCACCCCAGCGGAGGCCTCGTCACGTCTGCGCTCACAAATCCCTATAGCGGACAAAGTAGCTTATGCAGACGTCGTCGTGGATAACTCTGGGACCAGGTCTGAACTGGAATCTCAAGTTGATAGTCTCGTGAAGAGACTCGAGAAAGAAGCAGGGAGCTGGGGTTGGATCGTCAGCTGGTTGGTTCCCCCTGTGGGACTTGCTTCAGCTGTGTGGACGTTGGTATGGAGGCGACTGAAAAGCACAGTGAAGGAGAAGAAGGCATGATGATATCACGAAGAGGATTCGTGATAATCCTCGCCTTTGGATGTAATTGTAAATTTTGTCATTTCTACCCCACTTTATTGGATACCCCTTATTAATGTGTCTTGCTTGTTCATTAGATGTAGACAAAATAGCATTCTGTATATCATTAGATTTGCTCACTAAGTGTGATCCTGTAACGGCTGCCACCAAATCTTATTCAAAACTTTTCAGTAACCATTTGACATTCAACGAAAGCATTGAACAACGATCCTTACAACCAAAAGCTTCTCGTTTCATTTCCTTGCCCTTCGTCTCGGGCTTGTGCCGGAGGTCTCGGCTGAATCTTCAGACTTTGGTGAGTCTCAGCATAGATAGCCTTTCACCCTTATGTCGATCCTTCCGATCCTTCTTTGCTGCAATATCATTCTCAGAAGGCTATTCATAAGGCATGGTACGTTTTTCTACTTCTGGTCTGGTCCTCGCGGCACATACGGGCTAACACAGCTCCATCATTGTATAGGTTTCGTGGAAGCCAGAATCGGCTTTTACGGAACCGACGTTGGCGAGATAGCGGTTTGTCTGACTGGCCATGATTGACTCTGTTGACCTCTTTACAATTGGCCTGTCTGACCTTGACAGTCTTTTGTGCGCTCTGTGCGTTCAAAAACATTTATTCAACGTGATGCTGGAGGCGAGGCTCTTCCTCGTGAGTTGATTCACATGCACTCAAATTACACAATGATATTGATCAGATGCACCCATTCGATTATCATCTTTCAATGGATATTCAGCGCCAGAATATTTCGAACTTGACGGTGTGTACCTAGAAGCCATAATTGCTCCGGGAAATCCTGGCGGTTCGTCGAGTTCTTAGTTCCTGGATACTTGATTGGTTTATCTCTTCATCTTCTATAGACCGCAAAAAAATGCGCGACGCTCTACATGAATACGACGGTATCGCCTTCCTCATAAACTCGACTAATGCCACAACTCTCCAGGCATCCAGACAAGACTTAAACAATATTTTGAACGATCGCGCCCTCTCTCATCTACCTATTGCGGTCTTCGTGTCAGGGGAATTTGAGCATGAGATGCTGCAGGACTCGACTGGACTGGTGGCCGGACGTCCTAACGACCTGGCATTGGTGGACGAATTTGGACTTGGAACTGCGATAGCTCAGGTGCGTTGTGGTCATTTGGAATTTTGGGATATGCAAATGAATGACCTGATGTCTTCTTTCCAGCGCGACGGTCGACTCGCCATCTTCGCTTACTCTCTCTCCGAAACTGCGTTCGAAGGGTGCCTAGAAGGTACGACCAATGTTTGACCGAATTTATCTTCTGATTTTCTAATGCAAATCTTCGATATCAACTTGAGGTGTTCGGTGGCTGCTGAAACAGATATAGCTGATCTTGACTCATTGAGTATTAAATTCCATTAATGTCAGGCATTGTGAAGATACTATATTTGGCGGTTAACAATGATAAATTCATTTCCGCAAGTGAGTTGTCGGCTAGGTCATCGCTGTGGGCGATTCCCTGGGATGAGAGTGCGTCCTCGGGCTTTTCGGGCGCTCATAATTCTGTACCTTGAATCCTATTAGACTGGCGATTCTCGACGATGGGTGGGCAACAGAAACTTTGCAATGCAACAGGAGTTGAGTTCGATAGCAGGATGAGCCATAATTCTGAACCAATGTGGGTAAGGATCAACCTAAAATAGAAAAAAAACCATTACATACTTACCATCGAACTCAGGCATCTGCAGGTCGACTTGGCATCGTTAGGAACATTCCTAACAACGATGGCTGTGTACTTATAACGCCTGACGTCAGTCTTCAGAAACCTCCAGTTGTTTTTCATGTCTTTTCCCGAGGAACCTTTCGATCTGCCACTTTCTGAAGGTGGAGGTTATTACCCTGCCATAATCGGACAGAAGCTCAATGGCGACAAATTCGAAATTGTGCGAAAACTGGGATATGGCCCTCGCTCATCTACATGGCTTGTCTTTCGTCCGCGCGATCCTGTATATTTTGCAGTGAAGATCTTCACCATAGCAGCCTCGGATCGCGCTAAGACTGTAGAGCTTCCTATTGTCAAGGCGGTGGACAAGCTTGATTCTAACCTTGGCCTTCCGATATTCCAAGGGAGCTTCTGGGAAGACAGCGGAGCAGGGTCACATTTGTGCTTCGTATTAAATCCTCTGAGCACTTCAGTTCAAGCACTTCAATTAGGGGCAAATCATCACCGGTTTCCGGTACACGTAGTACAGAGGATAGTTGGTACTGTCGCTCGAGCCCTCAAAGGTCTGCATGATGCTGGAATAATGCATGGAGGTTAAGGCTCCAACCATATAGTATACGTATAGGGTCGACAACTTAAATATACGGATATGGTTGTTTAGTGTATATTTACTGTATATATACGGTTATACGGCTAGTTGTATACGGTTCCAAAAAAGAAATAAAAATGTTTTTTCTATTTACGAAAAACAGAGTTCTACGGCCGCCTATGGGTCAATCCTTCTTGCCTGACATGCTCCTATGCTTTTTGCGAGGTGCTGTAAGCTCGTCCGGGTCTCTCCAGTTGAAAAGGCCACTCCGAATCCACACCTTTGCTATAATGCCTCCCGAATAGTCTTGTCGCGCATTGATAATGAATGGCAAGCAATTTGAAATTCAGTGATGCAGTGATCGGCATTGCAACTCAGGGGGGAGGGGTTAAAACAGCAGTTCATGGAGGAAAGCACAGATATATTGGGTTGTAGTGAGGTATAACGATGAAATGAATGGAAAAGGGATTTCACGAAGGCAGATCAGCCACAGCGTACGCGTTGAAAGCCTGGGTTGTAGTTTGAGTAGTCACTAATTTATCTGCCAGCAATTAAAGGCTGATAATATCTTCTTCTTTAACGCCCGTACAAGTTGCAATGGTATTTCATGACTGACTACCCTAAGTTTAGTTTATCACTAATTTATCTGCAGCAATTAAAGGCGATAATATCTTCTTCTTAACGCCCGTACAAGTTGCATTCCTCAAACCAGTTTCTGCATTCAGAACCTACGCCTACCACCGTCAAAGTGAAGAAGTACACCACCGTGCGATCGCAACCTTTGAACCATCGCTTTAAATGGAACGATAAGTCGAAAATTGTCGCTGACTGGCCAATAGGCTTCGACAACTTCGGACACGGTAAAGCATTGCCTTTGCTCTCCCATTCATTTTTTTGATTTTAATTTCGACAGCCCAGAAGGGGGATTACCAACCGGAAAGAAATACGACTACCTCTCTGCGCCCGAGACCCTCTTACAGCGTGCGTCTTGCTCGCCTCAGACTGATATTTGGATGCTAGGATATATGGTACATCACTTGCAAGAATTTTTTTCGAGCCACGTCTCATGAACTTTTACTTGTAGACATTCTATCTGCTTACAGGAGACGTCCCCTTTTATTCCAGCGGGAATGTTTCCAAAAGGATAGCCACCCTCTGTGCAGCCTTGGAAGACGAACTCCCTGAAGAATGGTTAAGTGACAACAAGATGAAAGATTTCAATCCTGACGCTCACGGCCTTGTCACTTCTATCAATGTGGGCCTAGCAAATACACTCCAGGAGGACGAGATAGCTGCAGCTGCAGCTTTCATCAAAGGCTGTCTTCGATTAGATCCTCAGAAACGGTTCAGCGCGGAGGATTGTGTAGGCTCAGCTAAGCAAGAAATTCCCACCCACGTGAAACGTGAGTTGGACGTGTTTTGGTACGAGACTAGAGGATTGTGCAAGACATGAATGGCTGGCTAAGTCTAATGCGTGCTCTTGTGGATTTTGCTGAAGGAAAGTTAAAAGGAATGATATGTCTAAAAAAAAAGGCAGGAAAAATGGGAAAGAAAATGCTAACAATAACTAGTCATTGCGAGGAGGAATGTACTTCGATATCGTCTCGTTGAAAAGAAGATAATTTATTGTGTTATCCCAGTCATAGCGAGAATACCGTGATGGTCCATAGATTTTTGAAGAAGATCAATAATGGTTCCGTGGCGAGTATTGGGATCTGTCCAGCCGATTTTCACGCATGCACCTGCTTGGACCATTGAAATAAAGTGTCGGACCACTTCCTCTTCAACGTATTCGATTTTATACTGTCCGATTTCTGTCCGGAAGTCGTCCTGATGTGCGAGATTAAGCCCTATTTCAATGTTCTGTAACGGTCGACGGCAAACGTCTTGCACCATGCATAGTGGCCCAAATATTCCCAGGACCAATTCCCATGAAATCAAGCCTTCATAACGCAAACTAAACGAGCAAAGTTCAGGCAGAAAGTCTCCGGTATAAGGGGTAATCCAGGTCGAAGTATGAGAAAGATGTTTGAGAAGCTTGTCCAAAGAGTGAATGGAGATTGGCAACCAAATTAAATTGAGCGTGTGCAGAGTGGGAATGCTTTGTAGTAGTCGTGTCAAGTCGTCTTCGGGTTTAAAGTTAGCCCCATGGATGACGAGTTTCCGCAGATAACAGCCGAAGCGAAAGAGGGATTGCATTGTGGAAACGGGCAGAGGCCCAATTGGCATGTGGCAGGCAGATTCCTCGAAACGCGGAATAGTGACTTGGGCCAAGAGAAGGTCGACTAAAGGCGTGCCATTGACCACTTCAAAGCGACTCAGATTATGATGAACGAAGGAGTCTGTTATCGAAAACTGGGAGCCACCCTCCTCGCAAAGTTCGTTCATTTCGAATGTATGGTCCGCCATCAAAGGGGCACGTTTGAGAAGTTCAACGCATTCCTCGATCTGGTGTCCATGTAATCGGACTTTGGTCATATTGTCCTATCCGATATCGACCATTCTAAAGCTTGTACAGAAATGAAAGATTGATATATTCAGGATTTGCATCAAGAAAGGCAAACACAGAGGAAATAGTGAAACTGAAGGAAAAGAGTGAAATGACGTACAATTATTTCATCAGCAATCAAATCCCTCGCACGTTCTGCAGGCAACAAATCCAGAAAGTCCCGGAGTGGCAGCTGGCTGAGGATGATGGACGCCGAAAAGTGGTTCAGGCCTTGAACGTCCGCCAAGCAATTTTCTTCGTCCTGAATATCGCATCAACGTCCGAACAGTAAAAGAAAACAGACAAAGCGGACAAGCAACCGACCTCAGAGTAATCTTCGCCCAACCACCTCCTCTCGCCCCAGATCATCCCACCCGTCCCATCCCTCTCCTCCGCTCGATCTCCAAACCAACGCGTAAACAGCGCAGCCTCACGGACATTGTTTGCAAAAGCATATTGCACTTTCGTCTCAGCCCTTTTCGACCCACAGGCCTCGGCAATATTGATATCTCTTCTGAAATTTTGATAGCCTTGACGATCGGCGGTGTATAGGTGTACAGTGACGATGATGACGATGATCCACTTGCCGAACCCCCAACTCGGTTTGTGTTGGCCCTCTTCGACAATTGCTCCGGGTACGCCTCAAATACGATCAACAAATGGTTATATATCCACGACTGCTTGGACACCCTATCCACATAGGCCTCGCACCTCGCAGGAAGCGTGAACAGCGAAAGAAAAACGACAGCACAATATGGATCCAAGATCAAATCAACCCCTCCTATAGTGTACCTTTCCACAAGCTCGACAGCACTCTCTTCAGAACCGAGCGCACGAACTAGGGCATGTTTCTGTATGAGGTCCAGAGATGCCATGTATCAGTGAATAGAGCATGGCGGGGTGAAGGCGATCGTGGAGAAGACGAGGGTGTCTCTGCTGACAAGCTCTGCAGGTAACCCAGGCTGCTGTTCTTCATTCGCAGGAGTCGGGGATAGGAAGAATTGGAGTAGGTTCAGGTATTGACGTGGCAGCCGGAGCAGGAGCCGAGACCTTTCTGGCACGCAATTGTGCGAATGTGTAGCTACCAAGCGATTGTGATGCCAGCTTCGTTTGATACGCGGAAGGGAGTAATAAAGGACCAGCGCTGTCCTCCTTGCCGACCAGCCCAGGAGCTACAAGAGTATCGTTCTGACCACACTCCTGATTGTCCGCCGTTACTTGTTCAGATCCTTGATTGGACCATATTCCATTCCGTTTGGGCGAACTGCCAACGTCGGCAACGATATTTTTCGAGCTTCACCACCAGGAAAAGGGTACTGCGAACCGAATGACAAAGGCTCAAAGCTCCCACCCCCGTCCACGTAAGGATAGTCGTGGTCGTCGATGTCGTTTCCAAATCCTCCTTGCACCTGGTCGGCCGCAAACGTGTTCGCCAGTTGGTCAGCAGCGACAATGCTAGGAGTGTACGGCGGCTGCACGTCCATCACATAGTCTTGGTTATAGTCATATTCATGATCGTAGCCCACTGAACCCGTCCATCCCTCTGCTTGACCCAGATATCCGTGTTCATCACCAAGGTTGTCACCTGCTCCTTCAATACCACGCTCGCGATCGTCCAAGAGCATGGAGGAAGGAAAAGACGACGTAGGTGGCGGAAGGTTTTCCTTGTCTTCATCGTCAACTCCATTTCCGACTCCATCATGCTCATCATAGGCACCTCTGAGATAACCGACTGATCCGGATCCAATCCAAGGCACAACTGAAGGCACAGGTAGAGGGACGTGCTTATAGTTAACGCCGTCTTCGGAAAA
This sequence comes from Gymnopilus junonius, assembly GCA_015501075.1. NCBI lineage: Eukaryota > Fungi > Basidiomycota > Agaricomycetes > Agaricales > Galerinaceae > Gymnopilus > Gymnopilus junonius. The sequence goes on along the minus strand of JADNYJ010000037.1, from coordinate 132,700 downwards.
GGACTCCTTCATGGACAAGGAGGCGTTATTGTCGCACTTGGACAAATTCACCCTCGGAAAAGGGTATGGCTTCCTCAGGATGAAGAGGGTGCGATTGAAGTTGAGCAGCACTCGGCTGAGCAAGGCGATATCACCAGCACCAGCAGCGATGCGCTGGACGCCGTTCAGGCTCAATCGTAATCGTTTACTAGGCGTCTTGTAGCCGTCATTTGGGTAATCATCCATGGAAGGACGATGGACAGCACCAAGAACATCCTTGCCTCCGACAGCCATTTCTTTCTCTCCAACTGTAGGAGGAGGACCAGCAGGAGTAGCGGCCCCGTCGTCGACGGGAACCACTGCGCCATTCTCTTCCTCGTCGTCATCTTCGTCTTCAACCACCCGACCTTCAACCCTCGCCAACCCCTCCGTCTCTCCTGCCGGTTCAACACGATCTGGAATCCTTCCGACATAAACGAATATGCCTCAGGCGGACGGTAGCATTCCATCTCACGCCAAGCAGACCCGAAACGTTGAGCATCCGCCAACTCCTCTGATTTCTGAGTGTGATGTATAGCCACGTCATCTGGGTCGATGCCGATTTTGAGTAGCCTGAAAAGCTTTTCAACTTGAAGGGGTCTGCAGGGCTCTTAAACGCCAACGAACAACAATGAAGGAAGTTTCTTGTCGACGGTAAAAGGTCTGAATAACAGGCATCATCAGTATCAAACAACCAGCAAAAAAAGGAGAAAGCAAAGGAAAGGAAAAGGGACGCACATCCACGACAAAGCCAACCCCAGCGACTGCCTCCCCTTCGCCTTCTTCAACAACTGATGAGTAGGCTTCAATTTCGTTGACAATCGTGCCACCGCCACCGATACCCGCCACCAGTCAATGGAGGGATCAAAAAATCCGTAAAGGAATTGGGAACATGAAGCCCATTCCAGGTCTGTGCTAGATGGGCAGGCGTTGGGCGAAGGCAAGCTTGGGAACTAAGAGTGGCAGAGGGTGCGTCAGGTCAAGAAATAGAGAATTAAGCAAGAGTTTCATACCTTCCCAGAGCTCGCTCTCTTTCTGTTTAATTTTCTCATTCAAAAATCATATCCTGCACTGCCTCAATATGGGCTTCATGAAGCTCCTTCAGCTCCGTGTCGAGATCCTTTTCTCCTTCTCCAGATCGACTCCATTTCCTCCATGATCAGCATCATCCTCAGCAACGTTCAGGACAGACGGGGGCTGTCCGATGAGTGAGGATGGTGTTGGTGAAGACGGGGATAACTAGGCTTTGTCCGCGTCTTCTTTTACTGGAAGTGATGCACCAGGTGCGGGTAGGGGCCTTATCATGCCAGCACCGGTCTTTGACAGAATAGGTCCAATGAACGTTCGTATTCTGAGCACAAAACCTCGTCAGCTTCATAAAAAGAGGTATTTAGAGAAATAAAAGAGTAACGTACGTCTTCCCCCGCCAAGACATGCGGCATGAGTCCGTTCTTGCTTCTAATTTTCCGTGAACGGGGGGTATCATGACTTTTCTTGCGGAAAGTGAAAAAAGTCAGCTCCGGGCCAAAGAACCAACTGGGAGGTGTTAGGGTTGGGCTGAGAATGGAGCCGAAAGGTCGTATAAGAATTCTTGCGGGACGAGCTCGGGTTCTTCGACGTGCTCTACGTGAATTGAGGCGAGTTTCTGAGACTTGACCAGGGCTTGGTACGTTTCATGGCATGCTGGCTTAGCCTTTTTGCCGAGCTTAGGCGTTGCTTTACGAGCTTGCCGTGTCAATGCTGGGAAACTCCTCCAGCGGCCGTTCGTCTGGCAGCGCATACAATCGTATCAGTTTTTGCAATGCCCATGAAAAAAGAAGGAGCTGCGTACAGCTATCATCGCTCCACTGAGTTTTCATCTTCTCTGTCCGTGGGACGCCCTTCGGAACAGCTCCCAACCGCCTAATGTATGTCAATGCTTCTTGAGTAGTCTCTGGTGTTTCGTCGTACGGATCCAGAAAAGGAAGTGAATGAATTTGAGAGAAAGCTACAAATGAGTCTGGAAAGAGTGTGAACAAGTATGGGTCGGTCAGTGGGATTGGCTTCAACCGCTGGATGCACTGGAAATTTTGCAGAAGAAATCAATCAGGGGCAGCTTCTTTGCGACGCGAAGAGAAGGACCTCTGCTGCCAGATCCTCAGTGAAGACGACATGATTGGTGGTAAGATACGTGAGTGAATATTCGTACAGCAGATTTCGGATATGCTGCTTGAATTCTGTGGATTCCAGAGGGTCAGTACCGGCATTCATGGGCATCATTTTCGAAAGTGAAACTTGGAGGTCAATCAGTCGGAATAAATGAGGAATGATTCGATGAAATATGGAAAAGTTAAAGTAAAGGTGACAGGTTTCGGAAGAATAAAAATTGAATTCAGAAAAAATAGGGCCTGGGCATGATATTGGGCGGTGTGGACGTCGTACACAACGATGAGCTCGACTTGGAGTCGGGAATTCGTGGGAACTTTATTTTCTTATTCCTTGATAGGAACGCCTGACCAGCCTTTCTCTCCAACCACCACCATCCTTCCAAAATCCTCCTTCAACATCCTCTGCTTTCCTCTATCGACAACGGCTATGTATGTACTCCGGAACTGAATATAATTCTTATTTTTTAGACCTCTTTGCGTGATTTATCCTTGCCAATCCGCCTCTATCCTTTGCCTCGTTGCGCATGTCATGGCAAACTCGACCACCATGGACCCATGAACATAGTCAAGGCCTCAGAATACTATTCCTACCCTCGAGGCCTGTTACGTTCATGGAAGATCGACGACTTGTTTATCCTTGCTACTTGATTTCGTTTTGAGGTCGGGTGGGCTCACAGGGATGCTGGTTTCCTTAAAGTCTCTGCAGAGTTGAGCGTTGTGCTTTTCCTTTTGGAATGGCCGTTGTCGCAAGATGGTGGCAACTCGACGCTCGTAGTTTTGGGACATACATCTTCCTCTTCTTGTATAAATGTCACTTATTCACAACTCTGTCGGAATTTTTCGATTAACTCTTTAATTACTCTTTTACTTCAGATGTTTATGTCGTCGATATTCACCACTGGTTTTCTTTTATGTATCGCTTTGATCCTTTGAAACAGACTTGCGTGTAACACCTTGGAGGAGCCAATGAACACACGTCGACGCCGAACGAGACGATGGCGGCGCGCCTGGATGTCGCACGTGAATCCTACTTCAAGCGGAGATTCAAAACTTCAGTTTAAAGTTGAAAACTTTAATCGATCACCTCTTGACCTCGTACCATAACTTAAGACCTTTTCTCTTCTCTTCCACGATGCCCCCTAAGGCTCTGCTATACGGCGTCCAGTCTCATCCCTTCTATGTTTTATTATCATGTGTGCTAGCTGATCACTGAGGACCGCCGACTTTCCAGAGCCTGTTAGGTGCGTGCGATTGCCCATGATGGTGATGATCATGTTTCTGATTTAGATTCTTTTACTACAATTCAGATTTCCTATCTATGTTTACACGCTGTTTGATAGCGTCGCTCGTTTCTGGTCTTGACCTCCTAGGTTGACTTGTAATGCAATGCAACTCTACGCCATCTGAGAGGTGGGTCATTACTTCATTTTGCTTTTTTTCTCTATTCCTTTATTTCTTCCGAAACATTTGCTGGGCATCCCCTATCGGTGCTGCTGTACCTTCTTCGGATGGTGTGATGGTGTCTGTGATATGCCGACATCATTTTGTGATCCAAACCGCCATTATCATCTCTTCCTCTTCCCTCCAAGTCCTCCCTACCAGAACTGGTGCGAGGATTGGGATGAGTGCTACGGGCGCCAACCTTGGACTGCCGCGGAAGTCCACACCCTTGGTTCTCTGCCCCAAGGGAAGGTTCCAAGTTGGGTCCCGGGGTAGATGAAACTCCATGGTATCAACCTTGTTGTTCTTGTCTAGCCCAACCCATTGGGTGTGCAGCGCACCTGTACACTTGGGTGTTGCCTCTGCCTTCGGGGATGCTATTGGAAAGCCACGGGCTGCCAGTAGTCCGTTGTGTCAGGGGCGGGTTGTAGGTCGGGTGATAGTCCTGTCGTCGTTCGCCTTAGAGGATTATTGTTCACTATGTGTGGCAGTAATATTCGGCGATGAAGACTTGACCAGGCCAGCTGTAAGCATGTACGCAATACGGCTTAGTCTGTTGGGGGTTCTGGATCAGCACACGAGGGGGTTTGTTCTACGCGGATTTTCTTTTTCTTTTTTCATCATTTTACTCGTCGTGATCAATGGCTTACGCCCTCTTTTAAAAGGCTTTAAAAGGTCCCAGGGCATTACGCTGACAAGTTGTTTTGAGTATCGGTGTCCGTTCTTTCTATCCTGCATGGTGTTTGCACAATGGGAGGAGACAATGTTGAAAGTATAGCCTTCATTGTAAATTGTCAAGTCGGACATTAGTTTTCGTTCTAGACTTTTGGTTATAACCATGCACCGTTTGCCGTGAATTTCTAAGTGCATCATTTCAATAAAGTTAATCAAGCTGTCTTTTCTTTGATCTTTTCTCCTTGGTGGATGTCCCTTGTCGACGGCGAATAACAGGCGATCTTAGACCCTCCCTGGGCCTTATGATCATGAGATATGTTAATAACGTGTTTGTTATACGTTATTTATTTTGAGCTACTAACATCATCATAACAAACCCAGCACTAGTCGACGCTGCCGTACACACCTCTTCGTGAAGGGTGTAATGGTATCGTTTACATATTGGCGTCATTTGTGATTCATGGCTGGGCCGTAATTATTATATTCCTTCGTCGTTGTCCTCTTTATCATCTTGGCTGTAAAGGAGGCGATAGTCAACAATAATTTTGTGGGCGGGTTGGTGGGTCGAGTAACAGTCGGGTCAAACAGCTATATTGAACAGACTTGCAGAAGTGATAAAGTGACTAGAAGCCGCCGCAAAGGAATCGGGATGCATAGTGAAATATTGAAGTCGGGAAAATGTGGCTAAAAGTCTTCAGTTAACCGACATATACTAAGTCTCGTGTGGTCTTTACCTCCTCCTGCAGACCGCATAGCAATCCTTTTCCGATCGAAAAGACCTTGTGTTGAACTTGGACTGTAGCTGGTGAGTACAGATCATCTCTCAACCATCTCTGTCCTGGCTGATAAACATTCAATGATGATCAAAAAAATCTGTCCCCACAGCCTCCCTCCTAGCACATTTTCCGAAATTTCCGAGAGGACAGGACTCCTAAATAATGGACTTCCGAAGCCAAGAATTAGCGCGGAGATTCTACGCCGGCATTTTCCGGTTTATATGGACTGCGCCACCTCACAACACTTCATCGCATCCTTCCCAACCACTCGTGGCTTCTATCGTGGCCACTGCTTCTCAGCGCTCATTGAAGTCTTCCCTGGCTCTTTCCAGTATATCCTCAAGAACTTGACAGTCAGCTCAAAAGCTGTTGATATTCATCTGCACATATGGTTCTTCGACGATGGATTTCGGGGTCCAGGATGGTTGGGCTACAAATTCTTTCCGTAGTTCCATATCCAAAGTCCTGCTCACTTCCAATAGGCTGTTAGGTGCCTTTCGCAATCTAGTCTTCTCTTTTATGTTGTTGACATACAATCCTTATATCTCAGCTTGAATTGAACTCGACTCAGCGCTGTCTCATGGAAGGTGAGTTGACTCAATCCTGGACTTCTTTCGTTTCTTCTCCAAGAATATCTGGTGGAATATCCCCTATCGGTGCTGCTATACCCTTTTGAAGGGTGTAATGGTGCCCATACGGGTGCCATTTGTGATCCAGGCCCCCATTATTACTTCGTCCTTGTCCCTCTATATTATATTAGCCATGTGGAAGATAATCGGGATGAACACTTCGTCTCCAACCTTGGACTGCCGCGGAAGTCCGCACCTTGGTTCTCTGTTCCAGCAACGGAGCTCCAAGCTTGGTTCGGAACAGACAGAACTTCATGAGGTAGACCTCGTCGTTCTTGTCTGGTTCAACCAGCCGGGTGTGCAGTTGGCCTACTACCACCTGTGCATTCGCGTGTTGTCTCTGCCTTCGGGGATACTATAGAAAAAATAGTCGGGAGTGTCTGGGGCGGGCTGTAAGGTCAAGTAATAGTCAGCTACATTTGCCATGCGGGATTATTGTTCGCTTTGTGCGGCAGTGATTTATTTTAGCAATGGAGACTTGGCCAGGCCAACTTTTAGCGCGTTTGCCATTCAGCTTGGCTTGTTGGTGGTTCTGGATCAGCATACGAGGGGGTTTATTTTACGCTGTTTTTTTTATCTCTGGTTATAATTTTTCTTCTTCTTTCTTCCCCATTACTTAACATTGCCATTGTCAGTGACTAACATCCTTCCTTAGGACTCCACGACGCCAAGACGGCAGGTTGTCTTTTGTTATCAAACAGTCCGAAACCTACTTACGGGCCTGTCATCTGTGAGTCACTGCCTGCTCTTTCATGATCTGCCCGTCTTTCCTTTATCTGTTGGCCATTCCCCTATCGGTGCTACTGTGCCCTTTGTGGGCGTGATGGTGCTACGTTCCATCTCCAACTTCCAAAACCCTCGTTTTCAATTCGTCGTCATCGTGGATGCAAGTGGCTAAGAGTGAGGCAGCTTTGAAGTCGGAATACATTGTTTACTCGGCGTCGATTGCTGCCGCTTTGTGGCTGTCGACCCAAGCTGGGAGCATTCAGACATACAAGATCAGACACAAGACCAGAGCGTTTTAGTCTTGGTCTCATCCCCTGTCGTGTCTAATGCCACTTCATGGCCATAACTCTGGCCGTCCTCAACGTAACGCTCTGCGTAGAGGCTTGTGACTTGCGATTGGAGGTCGTCTCCTCCGACGGGCTCTTGGGTCCGGGGCGCATTAAGCGGATTGATAGTTGGGTTACGTCTCACTGGATATTGTAGTCTGGGGGGCATTCGTGGTCTGGCTCACTGTTACGGGTTTCCTCCTATGGCAATGAGCTATAGGCAATGATGACCTAGCCGAGCTATATTAGGTTCATTGAAGGACTTGGAAGTTGGATCAGCATACGAGGGGGTTTATCATCTCGTCTTTCTTTTTGTTCGAATTTCTTTTGGTTGTTCTTCAGTGTTGTTGATTCAGCTTGGTCTTTGCTGATACTTCTTCGTTCCATGCCTCTTTTCTCTTTCAGCATCAGCTTTAATGATGTCAGTCATGATGGCATCTTGTAGGCACATGCCATGTCCAAGCAATTCAAAGGTGAAGGTCTGGATACAATTCGTTGTATTGAGGGTACATAACGTAAATAGTACTATTAGGGTCCATAATATTTGAGTACATACTTCATGAATCATCATGTGCGTCCGCCTCACTCTGGGTCGGGAATAAAACGGTATCTAATGTTCCTCTCTTTCCAACCAGCACGCTTAGATGACTGGTGCTCCTCTGGGTACTCTAAGCTGGCGAATAGATCATCGTGTAGATTCTTCGTCAAACTCAATAGTCATTTTGTACATAATTACGCTATGATAAGCGATATCTTGCTAAATAGATGGCTCGGACTCATCTGCGCTTGCTGGATCTAGGCAACAGTCAACGTAGGTATTTGGAACTGGTACCTTGTACTGCAGCATTGACTCCTTCAGAAAATCGATAGTTGTGTCCCAACCCTCACTGAAATGGGGGCACTTGATTGTCAGATGTTTTCCGACGCAAGGATGTCGAGGAAGCGATATAAAGTGTCCACATCTATACATCTTGTCATACCCCCCTCCCAGGCGCAAATGTCTATATCAAACCTTTGCAACGGTCGACTGAGAAGATCTGGTATTGTAGAAGGTGGCCCGAATGCGTCGGCAACTGCGTCCCAGGGGAGGAATATTTTCGAAGACAGATTGAGAATGCGGAGTTGAGGAAGGAATGTTTCCTCGCCGTTGGTCTCGACCTTCCATGCAGAAGTTTTAGAGAGCACTACAATAAGATTGTAAGGCGAGTAATGCCGTGGTTCCAGTATTTCAAGCCTTTCTAATGTCGGATTCGCCAGTAATATTCAATAAAATCTGCTTCTTCGTCGATGATCGTTGTGTCCAAAGATAACTCTCGCAAAGAGCAGCAGGAACGTTCAAAGAGGGAATGCAGGCCAGAAGTTGGCAGAGACCCTTCGTTATAGGATACACTTTCCAGACATGGCAGGGTAAGCTTGTTGAACAAGACATTCAGGGCATTGCCAGAGGTCACGGTCAGGGCGCGTAAATGGTGAATAAGTGGATTAGCAGCCGACAGGAATGCGATGGCGGATAAATCAAATTTGATTTGAAATAAATGAAGATCCTTTAAAGCAGGTGCACATTCGAGAAGTGCAAAACATTCAGTTATGTCTCTCCAATCTAATCGAGCATCTGTCAAGTTTTGCCATCCAAGTTCGATTGATTGGAAAGGTATGGCAATAAGACCAAGATTAATTTTCGTTGGATTTGCATCCAGTAGACGGAATTCATGGCTAAATCGATCCGCATGCCCGTTACTTGATTGCAAGGAAAGCCTAACAGCTCGGGCGCAGAAACCGCTGGGCCCCCCCAAAGTGGAAGGAATGCCGGATCTAAATCGAGCTCCATTTGCGACCAGCGGTTAGAAAGCGCCTTGATCATACCAACCAAAGCTCGTATGTGAGGGGTATGTTCTCCGGGAAAATGACCAGGTTCGAGCAGAAAGCGAAAGGTGATAGAGAGAGGAAGCTGTCCCGATCTCTTTAACCATTCCTGAACAAATTGGAGAAAGTGCTCCTTTTCCGTGGGATGCGAAGGACGATTAGTTGGGTGTATATATACCCTAGTCCAGAGAACATGGGTGGTACATGAGACTTCTCGCCACCTCCGACAAACTGCCCCAAGACGGAATGGCAACGATTTTCGTTCGCGCCTGTCGCGTGATGACAAGACCGAGCCAAATCCTAGGAAGTAGAAATAGAAGATCAGGCTCAGAATTTCGGGCGGAAGACTGTTGATAGAAATTGACGACATGACTGCCAGTTCCAGTAACAGGGTGGAAGAAGATCGATGTTGAATGATGAGGAGGCTGCGTCGTTGTGGAGGAGAAAAAATGTTGAGCCATTCCATTGCCAACTGTGGGCTTTATATAAGGCCTGGCCCTCCGAAAATTTTACGTACCCCGAGTGTTCCGGAACTATTATACCATTTTCCAATCTTTCCAATCTTATCGTCGTCTACAATAGGCAAATTTCCAACTTCAGACATTGCTCCTAATTGGTATTTTGTTTCCAAGACGGTCGCGCCGGAATATGCGGAGTGAAACAATCTGAACCCAATATTTTGAATCCATTGTCAGTGAGCGATTCAGCGTTAAACCTTACGTCTTTCTGAGATTTGTAGTGACTTGGTTCACAAGGCGAAGGGCCCATCGCAGATGTCATGGAGGGTGGCTGAGCGCGCTGATCCGAATCGCAGACGATATGCCGAACAGGGAGCACGGGCCTAGGCTAAGCCCTCCGCAACGGCATACTCCGGTTTACCTGAATTTTCTTTCATCTCACCCCTACTTATGGCTTTGCTATTCAACACTTTACTGGCAATTACGGTGTAGACATAAATTTATAGTGCCCCACATAAATGCCTGAATTTTAAATTGGTCAGTTCTCTGTTTTCATACCTCAGAACGGCTTTCCACTCAATTGCCTACAGAGCTTTGAGTGGGCTTATGAATTGATAGTGAACGAGAACACATTCTGCAAGTTTGTTTTATCTACGAGTTATTACTCTACATACTTCTTCTCTGTATGTGAACTTCGTCTGTGGAGCATCGGATGCCAGCTCAGCCAACAACCATCTAAAACAAGAGCCCGATTGTTCAAGCTGCCGTGGCCGACGCAATTGCCTTTAAGGAGAAATGAGACATTTTTGCCTTATAAAAGCTTTCTGTGATTCAGGTAAGTCTCGCCTTACTTCTCTCTTCCTTACCACCATCTCAATTGCATACTCAGGTTCCGGCTCTTACGAGTCACTTTTTCGTTGCCGCAGAGTTTGGCCTATTTCGTTGCTTTTCGCACCAACTTTAGGAATTGATGCTATGAATAAGTGCAAACTCTGATAAACCGTCCCGTTTAGACTGTTTAGGTCGTCATTTGGAAGTGAGTTATCGTTTCACCTATGATTGGCCTCCTATTCGATCTATCTCTGGAATAACCCCTATCGGTGTTGCGTGCCCTTCTCAAAGGGTGTGATTGGACCTCGTATCTTGGGGACCATCTGGCAGTCCAAACCATCTTTATCACTTCGCAGTCCATATTCGCGTCCTTCTGCTCACCAGATCAGACCGCACGATGGCATGGCGAACTCGGACTCTCGTCCTCACTCAACGCTCACACAGACATTCCTGTTGTACGGTCTACTCCTATATCAGTCTCAGTGTTGCCCTTGCTCTTCTGCCTGCCCTCTGCGCACGGAATTGCTATCGAAGACCCCTCTTTTGGTGGACCCCCAGTGGTCCGGGGCAGGTGTTTGCCAACACGAAGTGTAGCTGGGTTGTCACACGCCATAGGTTCATTGTTGCGGGCGCCATCTGCCTATTGCAGTGATCCGTAGGGTATGACTGATTTGGCCAGGCTAGCTGTTCAGCTATGCTCTGTAGATGATTTGGATCAACATACGAGGGGGTTTCTTCTAGGATTGTTTTATTTACATTTAATTCTATTTTTTGAATTTATAACCTTTCCGTTTCATCTATCTATTTCTGCCGTTGCTAACACAACTTTCCTCTATTTGACATAGGACTTCTTACAGAGAACTCGACAAGCGTTGAATCGAAGACGCTACTATGTGTATCTCCATAATGTTACATCGAAGCTGTACTATGGTATAGAGGAAGAAAACTACTATGGAATTCGTGATCCAGTATCCAATCGTTTTTTTCTGTTTCCAATGAGGAATGGTGAGGAAAAGATGGCGATTCTTCGTTGTCGCCTTCATCTTCATACCCAGCCGAAATTGACTGCTTTTCTGCGATTCCAATCAGAGATCCTCACCCTGGCGAATACCTTTCTTCTGCTCCATGTTCGCTATGATCGTCTCCAGCATCGTCCTTTGGTCCTCTCTGCTCAGCAAATGCTAAAACGGTCATGTTCGTCAGGAGCCTTCAATAAAGGATGTTAACCATTGACGTACCCGGTTTTCAAAATAAGCATTGAGGTCTGCCATAGGATTCGCCTCGGGCTCGACTGCCTTTTCTTTCCCCTTTCCTTTGCCTTTGGAAGACGAAGAGGGTTCACCTGAACCAGATGGATTGGCAGTCGGCGCTCTGCTACTAACACCACTTGGCGTCGTGGTAGAAGACATATACATAGACGCATCTAGGGTATCGGGGTAAGACCCAGCACTACTTTTGGCCATGACAGCACGCATAGCACGATCATACTTCTCTACTGATTCGAGGTAAGCGGCTTCAGCACTACTTACGTCCATAGGTTCTTCATACGCATCCAGGGTATTGAGGTGAGACGCAGACGAACCAATGGTCGGACCTTTGCTACCAGCAGCGCTTGCGGCCATGGTAGAACGCATGGCATCCAGGTCGAGGTAAGACCCAGAAGAGTCAAGGGTCGAAGCTCTACCGGCAGCACTTGAGGCCATGGTGGAACGCATGCGCATGGCATCTAGGGTATCGAGGTAAGACCCAGACGAACCAAGAGTCGGAATTCTGCTACTGGCGCCACTTTCAGCCATGGGAGGACGCATGGGCAGCCATATACGCGTCCCAGGGTATCGAGGTGAGACCCAGACGAGGCAAGGAGTGGAGTTTTGCTACTAGCAGTATGTGCGTTCAAGGTAGCCATCAAATTATCCCCATACGCGTTTAGGGAATCGAGGGTCGCCTTGGAAGAACGCACGGCGTCCTTATACGTATCTAGGGTACCGAAATAAGAATCTAATTCGGAGTCGGCGCTTGGTAAGGCATCATATACCGAAGAACGCGCCTGTCAATCAATGGACAAATCAGTGACGGAAAGGAATGAAGAACTATGCGCGTACCCTCCTGCTCGCGTATGATTCTCTAAGTTGGGCAGATCTGGAGCTCTGGATAGAAGCCAAGAGCGCTTCCTGTTCTGCTTCCTCCTCCTGCAGTTGGTTCTCCAGATCGGCATCCTAAAACGGGGCGCCAGTGCGAAATCAGTTTTGAGTTCTCAGAAGATCCAAACCGCGCTTACTTGTCTTGCCTTTGATAGAACAGCGTCTGCTAGAAGAATCTTGACTTCTCTGTAATCTTGCTCCTTTTTCTTCAAGAAACGCTTGAAATTCAGGTTTTCTTCCTTCAGTTTCGCCAGCTGGGCCTTGAGTTCGGTGTTGTGCTGCTTCAATTTGAGCTCGGGATCGTCTTCGGGCACGTGTTCCAAAGGTTGCGTGTTCGTTTTTGGCGTCTGCTCGGGATCGTTTGCGGGCTCGGCTGCATTGTCCGTAACGTTCGCCGACGGGTTGATCTGACCGCCATCGACATCGATCTGGGATGTGGATGACTCGGCCATGGTAGGAGTTTCTGAATCGATAAGTTGGGAAGAATCAAGGAACGCGGAAACGAGAAGGTAGGTCATTTATAACGAGAAGGACCCATTTATGTAATTCCAAAAATGAGCATCGCGCATGCTGGGCGCGTGTTCTCAGGGAAAACGGGGAACAGCTTTGGATGAGATAATGCCCCGTTTAAATTTACCCATGTCAAAAACGTTTGGTAATCTTGCATGTAGAATTCAGCGACTAGTAACTGCGTTCAATTAAGTATCTATCTTGAAGTACCCCGTATAACATGCATATGAATATGATCATCAGTGAAAATGTGAAATGGCTAAGAAATCTCGAAAGTGCCAATCATACTGGGAGTTATAAATAATATACAATGCGTGGCCCAACGTAGCTCCGACATCGGGAACCAGCACGCTGAGATTGGGAGGCGCCAATATCCGATTAGGTTAAAGCCTCTTACGCTTCCGCTTGAGCAGCGTTTGAGACTGCCGTATCCTTTCCCTTGCCCTTAGCCATGGCAGTGGGTGCGCTGACGACCATGGACGCGTTTTCTTTCCTCCGTTTAACTTTACTGTGAGCGACTGAGCCTGGCATTGCCATGTCGGAGGACGAACATTTCTTCTGTTGTCACTCTATTCAGCGAGAGTATAATAGCAAATCAGAGGAGGAGCATACCCTCTTCAGGTTTGTTACGTCCTCTACTTTACTTAAAGGTTGAGCAACAGATTTGATTTTCCCCACACCTTTTGAAGGAGTCGTAGACTGCAGGACGGGTGAATTAAGGAGATGGGCTGAAGAAACAGGAGAAATTACCTGTCTGCTGGCTTCAAACACATACTCCCCAAGCAAAGTATGCATCTCTTTCATGTCTGCTTCCTTCTGCTCTAGACGAGCTTTGAGGTCCGCCACCTCTTCCTCGAGCGCAGCATTGGTACCCTCAAGCTCTTTGATCTTGCTCTCCTTCGACGCCAAGTATTCCTTGAGTTCACCATTTTCGCGTTCGAAACTGAGTGAGTCAACCATCAAATCAAAGTTGTCGGCCTTCGACCGGCGAAGACTGTCTTTAAGATGCGACAGTGTGAGCGCAACAAGGACGTCTGGTTGCATATTCCTCAGACAGTCGGCGTATGTAGGGTCCATCGGGTCAGAGGTTTGCGATATAGTGCTACTTTGAGATGATGAGGAGGAGGACGACATTGGATAGCGGGAAGATTAGAAGGATGGTTGGTTCGAGGTTGGTTCGAGTTGAACGTGAACACGAATTAAGTAGTCACAAACGCGACCAAAACGCGATTGGTCACGGTCACCTGAGTCAGTTGTCAAAACGCGTGTCGCTGCCGACCTCCTGACAGGGTCGTCTTAAATCTTTTCGGGATTGAAATAATATATTTCAATCAGGACATTTGTCTAGCCCAAGGTGCACCACACGAAAGGCAGTGAATCAAACGTAGGAGAGCTAGTTGTAGAAAGGAATACACCATTCCATTATCATTCGTATCAGCATACAGTTCACCGAATTTCTACGACGGGTCATGACACTTTTGCCGCTATCGACATTAACTGAAGGGGAGCTCCAAGCTTGTTTGAAGGCTTAGTACGATCCGTTTAAGGTCTAACCAGACTCTGACGAAGTGAGATCGGGACTGCTAGTAGGATGGAGTATAATGGGACTACGATGACCTGTTTCAAATTTAGATGTCAACTTCATCCGCGATAAGAAGAGCTGATGAAGTACCTGAAGTGCTTTGTGTCTGCGTCTTTGGACTAGTATTCAGCCTATGTGGCTTCGTCATATCAATGGCTGGAGACATTGAGCGTCGCTTCTTTCGATTCGGGGGCAAAGACTCGTATAGTAGGGCGATATGATCATCAGGTACAAGAGACCGTTTCTGCATTCCTTGAGCCGCTGGAACGAAAGATAATAGAATATATGCACCTTAGTAGTCATTTTCTTTGTCTCCTGCGAACTGCCTCTGACAATTTTTGCCAGTGCCTCTGCACTACCTTGGCACTAGAAGTGCAAGCAACATGACGATTATTCAACTAATGAGGACCAAGGACATCAATGGGACCGTCTAAGTACGTACCTGCGCAATAGCTTCAGCAATACAGGACTCTTGGCCGTCCAGTCGAGACTTTAAGGCTGCATTCTCCCCCTCCAATTCGACTTTCCGGAGTTTGAGTGCTTCAATTTGGTTTCGCATAGTTTCCCTGTCTTTCTTAAGGTGGCGGTTATGTGACGTCTGGTGGTCGAGACGTCTCTTGAGATGAAATAAAGCAAGAGCAATGATGTCATCGGGATCGAGGTCCCTAACACGTCAAATTTCTTGTCGAAGGGATTGAAGGGTTTCGACATCGCTGTTCATTGCGATGAAAATATGGGAAAACCCCGATGTTGGCAGTCACGGAATCAGCCGGAATATATTACAAGCGGAGATTTAAAATTTAGATTTATATTTAGCCCCAGGTAAGAGGTTCGTCCTCTTGCCACGACTTCGTTCTCAATCGCAAGGCTGCATTGTGCTCAACCGCTTGGCCTGTTATTTGTGAGTTTCACACCTCCTACGGTATCGCAGAACTTGATTTGTTATGCCACTCACCAACCCTTTTTCCGACTTCTCGATCATCTTTACCAGTGCGACGACGAAAGCGTTATGTCGTAGTACTGATGTCGGGAACGCTTGGATGGCAGTGATATGCATGTCGCGAGTCTACGGTCCGAACTAATGCGCCAAATTTACACTCAGTCAGAAATTACGAATGAACTGATGACCGTCCCTTGAAGGGTGAATGCTCTTGATAGGGATGATAATGAAGATAGATTGATAATTTGTGATCTAGGACATCGTGAATATTGCCACGTCACTGCTGAAATTAAAATATTTAAGGGTTGATTTCAGCATGGGTGCCCGGGTGGCTTTAAACATCAAGTCAGTGACATCTACTTCAGACTAATTACCTTCCAATGACTTTTGATGGCCTTAGATTATGACGTCAGCAGATTATGACCTGCGGAACTGAACAAAGAGTCCGTTCATTGTCTTCCAAAGACATATGCAATTGCCCGCCCTTGAAATCGTTATTTAGGTGAGTTTTTATTCCGACCAACTTCTTTTCATTTCTCGCTTCTGCAAGCGTATTGGCTGGATGCTCCCCTATCGGTGCTGCTGCGCCGACGGCGTGGTTATGGTTCCTGTGTGTGCTCCACTATCTGTATTCCAAAGTTATTTTTTGTCCCTTCAACACCATTGTAGCGCTAATCGGCAGCACATGGTGGGGAATCCTTAGACCCACCGTTGTAGCGTCAATTGGCAGCACATGGTGGAGAATCCTTAAACCTTGCGATGTCCTTATACAATCTGCAAATCCTCGCTCAAACTTTCCGCCGGTTGTTCAATCCGAACGGACACGCCTCAAGACCTGTCGTTTGCAGTCCCAGTCCATGCTTCAAGACCCACATCAATATTTTTGTTACGCCAGGACCTAGAGCGTTCGCCATGCTCTCGCATAGAGGCTTAGGACTACTCTGGGGGCGGAGAAGCGCGTTCAATTCGCTGCAGGCTCCGTTTCCATTGAAGTGATAGTTGGGCGTTAAACCGCCTGGGGAGGGTCACGCGGCATGTCTTTCGAGACATTGGATTATGGGGTGCGGGTTTCATTCCATGTGCTTCTTATCCAGGCGGGCTAGACCAAGGGACCGAACAATGTGGATGATCGCTACTTATGGCTGCTGCCGTGGCTGTTCTGCGTGTTTGTTAAAAATTTTGGATCAGCATACGAGGGGGTTGTATCCAGCACAATTTCTTTCTTTTCACCTCTTTTTTTGATGATTGCTTCAAATTGTCGGATTTTTCAACTGACGTACTTTTTTGATCTCACTCTTTCTAAACTATAGGGCTTTAACAAGGATGGTCAAGGGACGGAGAAAGGTGCCGTGGGATGTAACGACAAAAGTAGATATAAAAACACGGACACTTAGAGTATTAACTGAGTCATACCGTGTCACACTACATAGGCGATAAACAATGTCATGTAAAACAAGCCTATGATATAAATAAAAAACAATTCCAATTCCAATTCCAATTCCAAGGTGCCGTGGAGTGTATACTTGTCTTGTCTTTCAGCTTTTGTTATACCACATCCAATCTAATTCTAGTGCCGTTTGGAATCGAGCGCTTAGTAGTCTAGAAATCAAGTCGTCGAAGTTTCCTTGCCTGTGAATCAGACCCAAAAATTTCTTCCATCTACGATTCTGATTACTACAAAGTTTCGAAGTGGGACATGTTACTTACTCTTTTCTTAACAAAATCTGGAAGTTCAACGAGAACCTGCGACGGGTCATCCCTGACTTGGAAAGGTGATGGATTCACACTCGACGGCCCAGCAGATGAAGTGCTAGCGCTAGCACTGGTACCTGCAATCCTTGGTTCATGAGCCACGTTCGGGGGTTGCCTGACCGATCGATGACTACTGCCGCTGGCCAAAATCTCGTCGGGGGGTGGAGAAGGCGCCTTCTTTTCGTTATATCAGCCGATGAGAGAAGTAAATAAAAGAGCCAACGCTTACCCTTTTTAACGATTGATGCTCTTCTTGTTCAGCAGCCAAGTACATATCCACCTGCGTTTGTGCCTCCACGAAAATAGGCTAGAGTGACGATATCATGATCAGATGTATATAGAAGGGCAGATAGGAAACAGAAAAGAGTACGTTTTTCCGGCTGTCTACGCCCCATCGCTCGATCACGACCTTGACTTCTGCGATATCAAATTGTTCCTGCAGTATACTTTCTTGAAGCTTGAAGTTTTGATATTGAATCTTCTTGATCTCCTCCTGGAGCTTTACATTCTCCAGCTGCAATTTCTGCGACTCCGAAACCTGGTTGCTGGGAGTGGCATCGTTGATGCCAGGCTGAGGCACGTGTTCTGGAGGTGGGGCGCTGTTGGCCACGGCGCTCGGTGCTGGTTGAGGTGCAGACGCTGGGTCGACTTGATTGGAGCTAAGGTTCTCGGATGCGCTATCTAGATTGAGGTTGATTTCAGGAGCGGAGACCTGCGCCATACGTTGTAAGAGAACCGGAGAGCAGGATTACCGACTTTACAACACAAAGAAGATCAGTTTACGTTATTCAAGATCGGAGCATTCGCACACTTGAAATTAGCACTCCAAGTCTCTGTCCTTCAGGTATTGAAATACAAGGAAGCCTTTAAAAGAAACAGAAAGAGTGAAGTTGGCGGGGAATATAGGCTACCAAAATTTGGTCAGTAGAAATTTCAGCCCAAATGAAAAAAATGACGCAAGTCCGCAAGTAGTAGGGTGACCTCGACCTCGGAAAAGTAAAATTGTAAAGAGAGAGAGAGAATTGGGGGAAATCACCCTGTCGAAAGGATTAGTTCGTCGTCATTAGAAATTATCAAACCGTAACTGGAGGAAGGTAAATAATGTACAAAGTTAATCGGCCACGTTGAGCAGTGGTCGATGATTTCCTATTAACATACTCTGGTAAAGGATTCTCACCGCGCTTACAACTTGAAGATGGTCGATATATAAAACTATAAGAAAAAAGACTGAGGGGACAATTTCCTGCCAATGTCCTGCTTTCAGGAAAATATACAGTTCTCATTCCAAGGAAAATCGGGACAATGGTTGGAGTCCGGGTCATAGGCGCAGGCATGTTCCCTTCAAGATCGTCTCCGGTGCAAAAACGATGCTATATTTCTTGGTTCGACATCAAGAATTCTATAGTGGGGCATCCGACCTCAGAGAGGCTATTGAACGGGGCGACAGAGGATTACCTCCGAGGATTCAGAACTGCTAGTGCTCTCATCGGCCTTATTGTCAAGTTGTAACGCACTGGAGGCTGGACGCCTAGCATGGCGTGTTCGAGGACGGGCATAGCGGCACTTGCTCTTATTCTTCACACAATCGAAGCATGAGCCGCCAGATATTTCCTTCCGACAAGGAATACCTTTCTTCATGCACGGATCGCATGGCAATTTATGTACTTCACCAGTTGCCTGCGGGAGTCGACGCTTCTTTGCTGATGTACTTGCGAACCCTTCTTCTTCATCGCGAGATTTACCCGAGGCAACTTTGCGTTTTAGAGACGTTCGGGATAGCTTGAACTTGCGATATCCGCCATCGCTGGATGCATGCAGCGTGGACGAGTATGCCATATCCTCGGCGTCATCATCTAGGACTAAAGATGGCCTTGATGCTAGCTCAATTGCGGAATGTTCGTTGACGGTGAAGGAAGAAGTTTGAATGCATTTACGACTGGGTATTGCAGACAGTTTCGACTCTTTCACGTTTCCGAACTCGGCCGTTGCAATTTGTTCCCGGTCCACCGAAGAATGATTTTCAGCTTCTAAATTGTTAATGAAGGCCGGGTACTCTGCCATAGCTTCTTCATCAGAAGTCGTAGTGTCCGTGGATTGCCTGTCTATCTCAGTTGGCAGATGTTTTAGATTGGAAGGCAAGGAATGCCCATGAATGCCTTCTTGATCAGAATATTGCATTTGGGATGACTTGGAGAAAACAGTGGGACAAGGGACACAATGACCTGCAGATTTCCGAAGAGGCTCAAACGTAAAGGGTCGTACGGCTGAATGGCTACTGGTCCCTGAGTCAGTCGGATGGTTACCAGAGGGCGATCGCGTTCGAAAGGGCGAAACCTGAGAGTCAGAAGGTGCCATTCCGGCGGGAGAGCTTTTTTCTGATGCAGGTGATCGTCGAAGGATGTCGGTGCCTGGTTGGACTAAGGAAGGAGAGATTGACCGTTTCTTTGAGGAAGCTCCAGCTCCACTAAGTGGTTTGGCCAGCTCCTGCGGATACAGAGGTACATTCAGTCATCTTGAAAGTCCAAAAAAGAATACTGCAGGCACCTGTCTACTAGCGTCCAGGACGTACTGAGCCAGCAACGCCTTCAAATCCTTCACGTCTGCTTCTCTCTTCTCCAGCTGACTTTTGAGATCCGCGGCATCGTCCTTCAACGAGGAGAAACTGCGTTGAAGGTCGTTATTTTTATGTTTCAAGTCAGCAAAGTCACGCCGCAGACCCGGTATAGTCGCGTTCTCGCATTTCAAGGCCGCAATTTCGCGCTCAAGGCCCAGCGTATAGTCGTGTAGTTTGACGGTTTCGCTATAAGATTCCTCCTGGCGCCTCTTAAAGCCTTCTAGAATTTTAGTGGTGAAACGAGATTCTGTCATGGTAGACAGTGGAAAATAAAGTAGCTCGCATCAACCGCAGTCACCTGATGGACACAAAGCTAACGTTAATTGACTCAATTAACGTTAGCTTTGTTTCTGAGAGCATGGTGATTGAGAGCACACCGAGATGATGATGACTGTATGGAAAAGTAGGCGTTATCCATAAATAAACGCCAGCGATTTTAAATTTCCAGGCTTTTGTTGAAAAATTTGCGCAACATACAGGTCATCTCCCCCGTAGGCTCCCCATCATCCATGGTACTACACAAGTCTGTTCGAAAAACCGAAGCGATAGACAAAAGAAAATCAATGACAAATATCTCAGGCATGAACATCCCAGTAAAAAAGGTTGGAGTGTCAATTGGAAAACTATGATACATGATTGTGAATAAGCGACAATTACAGTAAGGAGCAATGTACGTCCCAAAACTACGAGCGTTGCGTTGTCGTCATCTTGGGACAACGGCAACTCCAGAAGGAGAAGCACAACACTCAACTCAGCAGAGACTTTATGCAAACCAGCATCCCTGTGAGCCCACCCGACCTCAAAACGAAATCAAGTAGCAAGGATAAACAAGTCGTCGATCTTCCATGAACGTAACAGGCCTCGAGGATAGAAAGATTGTTCTGAGGCCTTGACTATGTTCATGGGTCCATGGTGGTCGAGTACGCCATGTGCGCAACGAGGTAAAAGATAGAGACGAAATGACAAGGAAGCAATCATGCAGAGTGAGCTTTGGAAAGCAAAGAAAATTTGTATTTAGTTCTGGAGTACATACACAGCGGTTGTCGATAGAGGTGACCAGAGAATGTTGAGGGGGAATCTGGGAGGGATGGTGGTGGTGGGAAGGAGAGCCCAGTTCCAATCAAGAAAATAAAGTTCACACGACTGTCCTCCGAACCAAACAATGCCAACGTATGGCGCCCTTCCTACTCCGGAGTTAGTGTTGCGGGAAATAGGCCGGCGAAATTTGCACCTGCAAATTAGCCCCGCAAATTAGCGGCTAATTTGCCGGTCTGGCCGGCATCCCAAATATCTGGGGGCAAATTAGGGCAAATTAGCTCAGAGAATAGGCAGAAATATATCTGGCATGTATACTGCAAGAAACTGGCCCTAATGAGGTAGAGAGTGCTCAGAGGGTCTGAGAGCAGACCCTCTAATTTTTGTCTGTGAGGTCTCGAAATATATTCATAATTTATTTACAATTTCTCAATTTCAAATTGCCAATTTCAAGGCTATTGATAGAATCATAGCCTCTGATCTTCACCGTAAATTCACGGAAATGAGCTCAGGAAAGTTCAAGGAGCTCAAGGCATATCTCCAAGCCCTTCCTGAAACCCTTCCACTCTCTAGTCCCACTTCCAAACTCAACAAACTCCTGGATTTTGGTCTTGACGAAGGTTGGGTGAATGATGTAGGCATAGAGGGTGCATTTAATCGGGAGATCGAGACAGCTCTAGGAGACTTTCTGCCGAGGAACAGTGATGGGATATTTTATATTAAAGAGCGAGGACTGGCGATTGAAGCTTTGGCAGATGTACTCGAGCTGTACCATGGTCCAGGGTGCATACTGTCAGGATCTGATATCCTAAAGTTGTGGCTCGACAATGCAATAGCATCAGCCAAGAAATGCATTCTGAACCATCAAGGAAAGGTGAGTTCTATTAGTTCTCACAGCATAGATTACTTACGACTCACAGTTATCTGTCAAGCTTCCGAATATAGCAGTTGACAGGCTGTCAAAAACTTTGGCAGGAAAAGGCGCTTCTGGCAGTGCAAAGGGAAAGGCTAGCACAGGTGGTCATCAAACAAAGTTATTTGAAAGCAGCAGCTCTAGCTCAAAGCTGAAAACAAAGCCTGGCATTGGTGGCAAGCTCGAGACGAAGGCATTAGCAAGCACTGAGGATGACGAGTTTTCTTCTTCTGAGGAATCTGGTGATGAGAGACAAGGAGGACGGAAAATGCTCCCTTTGCTGAAGAAGATATCAATACCATGCCATCGGAAGGGTGAGACAAAGAAGATAGTCCGTTGTGCTGGGAGTAAAGGTAAGTGTCATATCTGAACTGATCTCTGAATGATGCACTTATCAATGATTGGGCACTATTCTTAAGGTTGTCGCACAACGTGGGGGTGGCCACGAGACCGAACCCGCATCTTGAGCCATGCTGCACAATGTGGATATCTCGCAGCTCTTGACAAGGAACTGGTACAGGAGGCCATTGAGGAGCTTGCACGCAAGAACCCAGGAATTATTGACCGTCTAAATGTTAAAGTTGGAATTGTCAAGAAACGCACGCATGAAGATCTCACCACTAACAACATTTCTCAGGCTCTGAGTGGTCCTGTTCCTCCTTTGAAGCGTTCCAAGACTGAGCCACTCCTCGCGGTTGATCACAATGAGAACAAAAAGCAAGTCATTTGCCCTGGGCAGAATATTGCAGAGATGTATCAGACAGAAGGGAAGAAGGTGCTCAAGGAAAAGGCTGATCAAGCACTTGTCGAACTCATCATTTGTTGCGGCATCCCACCCCATGTTCTACAGAAAAGGCATTTTCGACGCTTTGCCAATGTACTGAATGCAAAATACTTTCCTCCCTGTCGGACGACATTTGAAGATAGTCTCGTGCCATCCTATGCAGCTGCCGTTCGAGTTTCTATCATTAATTATCTGAAGGAATGTCGAGATCTCATGCTTTCTTTTGATGGTGGGAAGCTCGGAAAGAGGAAGTTTTACTCAGTTCATGCAACAACTCCCAACCGCCAATCTTTCTGCCTTGACCTAGATGATGTGACGCGACAGAGCCAGACTGGGGAATATATCTATGAACTCTTGAAGAAGGTACGTCTTGGTATTCCTGGGAATCCATGGTACCTGAACACTTACTTGACAGTGGGTCGATAAAATTGGTGCTAACCACTGGAGTGGTGTTACGTCAGACAATGCAGGGAATTGTAGCAAGGCTCGACGCCTACTTGCTCAATATAATCCTAGAATCCTTAACATGGCGGACGCATGTCATAATCTTCACAATGCATGCAAAGATATTTGTAATCTGCCTGAATTCAAACAGGTAGGTTTCATATTATGATTCAGAATCAGTCTTAATGTTTGATGAATGCCAGGTCATTGGTCAATTGCGTGATTTACTGGCTTTCATGAGCCTTTCGTCATATACTTTGGTGTATTTTGATGAGGCTCGCGAAGACCTACATATTGAAAGAGGACTCATATCAATCGGAGAGACAAGATTTGGGTCAATCTATTGGTCTCTCAACTCCGTCTTAGATGGCATGCCAGCATTCAAAAAGGTTATGCAAGAGCAAAGCCTTGGAATTGACAGCGAGGTCTGTATTTCTCCTCAGATCAGCAAGTAGTAGCCTTGTTAATTAATTCATGATAGGTGCTTAGTGCAATATTCAATGACGAGGATGCTTCATTTGAATTCCAAAGAGACTTGAAGCGTCTTGGTGCTGTTCTGATGCCTTTCGCTCGAGCAATCCAGTGTCTCGAGGCCAAGGATACCAATCCAGCTGACGTCTACACATACTGGCTAGCTATTGTCGCACACCTCTATGACCTTATCATGAAAGACTCAGATAAATCCAAATATACAACAGAATCAAAGGAGCGTATCCGTCAGATCGCCAATTATCGATTCTCGGAATTGATAGAAAGTAAACATGCCTCAAATATCTATTTGACGGCCTTCCTTTTGGATCCAGGTGAGCCTCGTAACACCTGTCAATCTCTTCATACTCATTCCTCTTGCAGAGAACCGAGCTGCTCCCATCCTTGCAAACCCAAACCCGCTTGCAATTCCATCAATAACTATTGCACAAGACAAGGATAAGGAACCGAGAGTTCGCCCCAAAAAAGCAGTTGTTGATGGTATCGGGCTGAGCTTGCTTAATCTTCTACGAAAGGAATATGGAAATGAATATCGTGAAGGTAGGTCAGTGGAAGAGGCGCAGAATGCCATGCAAGAGGTAAACCCACACCTTGCACAACGCAGTCCAAAGGACGCCCTCGCTGCCTTGAAGAAACAATTCCAGAACTACCTCGATGGCAGGGAGCCATTTAATAGGAAGCGCAGTCGAAGGGAATCACTGCGCGAGTACTGGTGTCGCCTTTTGAATGACGAAGATTCCGACGTCCTAGCAGTGTGTCAAATTCCAGAATGTTAACTTGAAATTAATGCTTACCTCTTTCAATAGGCTCTCGCAGTAAAAATCTTCTCTGCAATGCCCATTTCAATGGTTGATGAACGGGCGATGTCGGTCGTGACATGGCTAAATAGCCCCAGACGCAAGCGCCAAAAAGTTTCAACAATAGCGGATCATCTGGTTATTCGCGGATTCGATCAGATGGACGAAAAGGTGCATGAGAATTGTTACATAGAACTTACCCAAAATCGCTGAGCAACATCATGTATAGAAACCCCCTCATAAGCCGGTGACAGTGAATTGGCGAGACATCCGCAAGACGATACAACAAGAACCTAAGCCTTTGTCTGCAAAACCTGTCAGTGACACATCAGAAGAAGAGGATTCAGAGGACAAGGATTCAAAACTTAGCTCACCTGCTGACCCTGTGGAAGATCCTCTTAAATGGTTGGACGAAGGTCTTCCTGACCTGTCTGGATTCGATAATCGGAACTTCGATCTTGCTTTGCAGTTCGATATCCGACGTTATGTTGATATTCTGGCTGACAATAGTTCAGATTCCCAGGAGACAATGGAGAACCAGCAGAAGTCCACCAGTAAGTCGGGGAATGTGGCAGCAAGTGTTTTGGTGCCAGCAGCTGATGAATGGGCGACGTGGTAATAGAGAACAATGGACGACGTAGTCATGTTGTAGTAAAAGAGCCTAATTCACTGTAATTCACCGCAAATTAGCTAATTTTCGCAATTTCACACGGCTAATTTGCGCAAATTAGCCGGGGGCTGCGCCCCCGGGCCCCTCCGCAAATTAGCCCTAATTTGCAGGTGCGGATTTGGGCCTCCGCCGAGCTCCGTCAAATTTGCCCAGCGAAGTAGGTCCGCTGGCTATTTCCCGCAACACTATCCGGAGTCGAGCTCATCGTTTGTCTCCGATGTCCACAACGGGCAATATCATGACCAGGACCAATTTTTTTTGAATTCTGTCTTATTCCTTTGAAACCTGTGCACTCTGCGTTGACTTTGTCTTATTGCTTTCCATTTATCCTTACTGATTGACCTCCGAGCCTCACTTTCGAAAATGATGCCCATGAATCCCGATACTGACCCTCTGGAATCTACAGAATTCAAGCAGCATATCCGAAATCTGCTGTACGAATATTCACTCACGTATCTTACCACCAACTATGTCGTCTTCACCGAGGATTTGGTAGCAGAGGTCCGTCTCTTGTCTTCGCATAAAATCAAGGATTCGACTCGATTATTCTTTTCTTCCAAAATTTCCAGTTCATTGGAAGGCTGAAGCCAATCCCACTGACTGACCCGTACTCGTTTACACTTTTGCCAGACCCATTTGTGGCTTTATCTCAAATTCATTCTCTTTCTTCTCTGGATCCGTACGACGAAACACCAGAGACTACTCAAGAAGCATTGACATACATTAGGCGGCTGGGGGCTGTTCCCAAAGGCATTCCGCGGACGGAGAAGTTGAAAACTCACTGGAGCAATGATAGTTGTATGCGGCTCCGTTTTTTCCAAGGGCATTTCACGAACTGATGCGATTGTATGCGCTGCCAGACGAACCGCCGCTGGAAGAATTCATCCCAGCATTGACACGGCAAGCTCGCAAAGCAACGCCTAAGCTTGGCAAGAAGGCTAAGCCAGCATGCCATGAAACGTACCAAGCCCTCGTCAACTCTCAGAAACTCGCCTCAATACACGTACAACCCGTCGAAGAACCCAAGCTCGTTCCGGAAGAGATCTTGTACGACCTTTCAGCTTCATCCTCAGCCCGACCACAATATCTCCCAGTTGTTCGCATATATGCGCTAATTATCATGCTCCCTTAGACAAACGGCCTTCGACATCAACCCAGAAGACCTTTCAGGCGTCAAATTCCTCCTTCAATCAACTACGAATGCACTCCGCCCTCACAAGGCGTACAAAAATCGATATCTCGATCCCTCTTTTCTCTGCAAGGTATTTCCAGGAGAATTAGACTACAAGCCTTCTGAAGAAGAGTTCGTGCCCCTCTTTCCAAGATCTCGTATCCCTGCGCGCGAGAGTGGCGGCGCGAGCAATAAAGGCAGCGGGGCCGATTTTCTGCCGAAGCTCCAGGGCTTTGCTGATATACCGTCTGTGGTATCCTTGAAGACGGTCGAAGTTGATGACCCAGACCCGGACATTCCTAAGCAGAATCTAGTTGTGGTGGACGGATGGGGTCAGTACACCTTCAATTTGGTCCTTGTGCCCGCTTTTCTAATGGATGGTCATATAGAAACTATCAAGTCATCTCCTCCGTCCACGCCGTCGTCGGCAAAGAGCGATAGTGATCATGAAGACCAGTTGAATGAAATGTTCCTCAACTCTTCGCCACCTACAACGGATCCACCTTTGGTTGAAGAAACTGAAAATGCAAAGATGGGTATGTGGCTACATCTGCTATTCATATTCATTTCTCTACGCTTCTACTGCTGATTTGGTCCGGAGCTGACCTTTTTTCCGCAGAAGAAGTCATGATACCTCGTTCACGGAAAATCGGAGGCAAAAGCGGAGTCATGCCGCATATATTGGCTGGAAAGACGTACGTCGCTATTTTGTCCGCCTGATTAACTCTTTTCATGATGCTGACGGCGTTTTGTGCTCAGATTACAGACGTTCCTCGGGCCTATTCTGTCCAAGACCAGCAAGATAAAGCCCATACCTGCGGCCGGTGCATCACTTCCTGCCAAAGAAGACGCAGACAGGGCCCAGTTATTTCCGTCGTCACCAATGCCATCCTCACTCATCGGACAGCCCCCGTCTGTCCTGAACGTTGCTGAGGATGATGCCGATCAAGGAAAAAATAAGGGTCGACTTAATCAAGAAGAAAAGGATCTTGATGCGGAGCTGAAGGAGTTCTATGAAGGCAGTATTGAGGCGGCACAGAATATGATTTTGAATGAAAAAATTGAAGAAAAAGAAAGCAAGCTCTGGGAAGGTATGAAAACCCATGCTTAATTCTCTTATTATCTTGACCTGACGCACCCTCTGCCGCTCTTAGTTCCAAACTTGCCTCCGCCCAACGCCTGCCCATCTAGCACAGACCTGAATTGGCTGCATGTCCCAAAATCCTTTGCGGATTTCTTGATCCCTCCTCTAACTGGTGACAGTACCAGTGGCGGTGCACGATTCTCAACAAAGACGAAGCCACCTCACCAGTTTTTGAAGAAGGCGAAGGGAAGGCAGTCGCTTGGGCTGGCTTTGTCGTGGATGTGCGTCTCTTTTTCTTTCCATCCTCGTCTACATTTTTGCAGGCGGCTCGATGCTGACAATGCTTTTTATTCAGACCTTTCACGGTTGACAAGAAGCTTCCTTCCGTTGTCGAACTCGTTGGCGTTCAAGAGCTGTTTGACGATATATCCCACGTTGACGGTGCTCCTGCGGACCCCGTTCAAGTTGAAAAGCTTTTCAAGATACTCAAAATCGACATCGACCCAGATGACGTGACTACACATCACACTCAGAAATCAGAGGAGTTGGTGGATGCTCAACGTTTCGGGTCTGCTTGGCGTGAGATAGAATTCTACCGTCCGCCTGAGGCATATTCGTTTATGTCGGAAGGATTCCAGATCGTGTTGAACCGGCAGGAGAGACGGAGGTTGGCGAGGGTTGAAGGTCGGGTGGTTGAAGATGAAGATGACGACGAGGAAGAAAACGGTGGTGTGAATACCGTCGATGACGGTGTCGCAGTCCCTGCTGGTCCTGCTCCTACAGCTGGAGATAAAGAAATAGATGTCGGAGTCAGAGGCAATGATATTCCCAGTGCTGGCCATCGTTCTTCCATAGACGATTGCCCCAAGAAGGTTATGAGAGGCCTAATAAACGACGCAGATTGAGCCTAGACGATGTCAAACAGGTCGCTCCTGGTGCTAGTGATGTTATGGTGCCCAGGCTGGGTGCTGCTCGACTTCGGTCGCACATTCCTCCTCCTCAGGATGCCGTACCCTTTTCCGAGGATGAATTTGCCCAACTGCGACAACAGCAACCTCTTTATCCCGAGGGGACATTTTTTTCCGATGACGGCTTTGACTATGGTCATGTCGGTCTGTCTGTACCTTCAGCTGCGCCATGGATTGGATCCGGATCAGGTAGTCATCCCAGGGGTGCTTACGATGAGTATGATGGAGTCAGAAATGGAGACTATGATGAAGACAAGGAAAACCTTCCGCCGCCTACATCGCCTTATTCTTCCTCCGTGCTCTTGGACGATAGCGAGCGTGGTATGGAAGGTGCAGGTGACGACCTTGGTTATGGATACGGATATCAGGGTCAAGAACAGGGATGGACGGGTTCAGTGGGCTACGCTCATGAATATGACCATAACCAAGACTATGTGATGGACGTTCATCCATCTTACACAACTCCCCTTGATGCTGCTGACCAACTGGTCAACATGTTTGAGGCCGACCAGGTGCCAGGAGGATTTAGAAACGACGTCGACGACCACGACTATCCTTACCCGGACGGGGCGGGAGCTTTGAGTCTTTGTCATTTGGTTCGCAGTACGCCTTTCCCGGAGGCCAAACTCCGAAAGTAACGTTGTTAACGTTGTCAGTTTGCCCAAATGAAAAGGAATATGGCCATGATCAAGGACCTGAGCAAGTAAAGGCAGACAACCAAAAGTGTGAAAAGAACGAAACCCCTCGAACTTCTGTGTTAGTCGATAAGGAGGACGGTGCTGGTCCTTCATTACTCTCTACTGCGTATGAACCCAAGCTGGCATCACAGTCGCTTGGTAGCTTCACGTTCGCCCACTTGCGTGCCAGGAAAGTCTCAGCTCCTGCTCCAGCTGTCAGGTCAATACCTGAGCCTACTCCAATTCTTCCTAATCTGACCCTTGTGGATGAAGAACGGCGGCCTGGCTTGCCTTCGGAGTTGGTCAGCAAAGACACCCTCGTCTTCTCCACGACGGCCTTCGCTCCGCCAGGCTCTATTCACCGATATATGGCATCTCTGGACCTCATCCAAAAACATGCCCTGGTTCGTGAGCTCGGTTCTGAAGAGAGTGCTGTTGAGCTTGTCGAGAGATATTCCCTAGGCGGAGTTGATTTGATCTTGGATCCATATTGTGCTGTCGTTTTTCTGTCGCTGTTCACGCTTCCTGCGAGGTGCGAGGCCTATGTGGATAGGGTGTCCAAGCAGTCGTGGATATATAACCATTTGTTGGTCGTATTTGAGGCGTACCCGGAGCAATTGTCGAAGAGGGCCAATGCCAACCGGGTTGGAGGTTCGACCGGTGGATCATCGTCGTCATCATCACTGTACGCCTATACACCGCCGATAGTCAAGGCTATCAAGAAGTTCAGAAGAGATATCAATATTGCCGAGGCATGTGGGTCGAAGAGGGCTGAGACGAAAGTGCAATATGCTTTTGCAGATAATGTTCGTGAGGCTGCGCTGTTTACGCGTTGGTTTGGAGATCGAGCGGAGGAGAGGGATGGGACGGGTGGTATGATCTGGGGTGAGAGGAGGTGGTTGGGCGAAGATTACTCTGAGGTCGGTTGCTTGTCCGCTTTGTCTGTTTTCTTTTACTGTTCAGGCATTGATGTGACATTCAGGACGAAGAAGATTGCTTGGCGGACGTTCAAGGCCTGAACCACTTCTCGGCATCCATCATCCTCAGCCAGCTGCCACTCCGGGACTTTTTGCATTTATTGCCTGAAGAGCGTGCGGGGGTCTGCGCGGGTTTGCTTGCTGATGAAATAATTGTATGTCATTTCACTATTTCCTTCAATTTCTCCATTTCCTCTGTGTTTGCCTTTTTCCCCTTAACCCATAGCTGACGATAACGCTTCGTTGCCACAGGCTGCATGTAATACAGATATTGAAACTCGCCTGCGTGCTATGGATAGCTCTTCGGACGATTTTTCATAATCCGCGCTTTCTTAACTCTACTATACCTAAAGTACGACGGCAGTAACATGGAGCCTGTTCAATTCTTACTGACTTTATCATGGAAATACATATTGGCCGAAATGACTTCCAGCAGGTTAAACATAGATGGAACTACGGGGAAATTTAACAGGAAGCATCAAACCCACCTGAACCTGATGCAAGACAAGCAAGGGACAAGAATACACAATCCCGAGAGCCTCACATAATGGGAACGACGTACAGGAATTATCTGTTTTTCCATCACTTTTCCTTGGTTGTCCCAAGGAGCAACATATGGCCAGCCTGCCTGATTTTGAAGGGTTCGTTCAGGGACCGAGACGCTTCGTCGACGTGCACCTTATTTTGAAGGTGCACCTCGTTATCCCCTTGAGAAAAGCCATATAATATAATTTTATATGTGGATTGCACTCGAAGGCGTAGGCCGGTTACCGCCTGTATATGAAAGCGAGCGAGGCTTGTGTCTATCGACAGGCCCTCCTTCATAGACAGATCGGCTTCCGGTCTATTGAAGGCGGAGCTTTGAATCTCCGCTTGAAGTGGAATTCACGTGGGCGTGCCGCCACCGTCTCGTCGGAGTCCGACGTCGAGGCGCATAATGCGCGTTCAAATTCTTCAACTCCACCATGCTCCCTTCTGCCCTCCTCTTTCTCCCAGTCTGGCCTAAGATGAGGAGCAGGTTTTTCGGGATACGGTTTACGCTATGTTCACGGCGTCTTCCAACGGGCATCATAAATAAGGTACCAACTCGGCAGCGACTACTTCCTTTTACATAATGGTCGCGTCTCGGTTGTCGGAAACAAGTGCTGCTTTTTCTTTCGCCTACGTAGCAGTTAATTTCTGTTAGTATTTTCCTCCCGATAGCGGAGGGGAACTCTCCAGAATACCAGCTCATGGACATGAAACAGCGGACTCAAACTTCCCTTTTCGACGCGGAGCCGGACGATATATTCGCTCAGCTTAAGGAGCGCTTCACAGCCAGCCGAAATGATATCGCTAGGCTGCAATCACGCGTCTCGTTTCTTGAGAATGAAAATGTCGAGCTTCAGCGCGAGGCGGCTGTAATTCCTGGGCTTCAAGACACCAATTCCGAGTTGAGGCACGAGAATGAGGAACTGAAAGCCCAACTGGCGGAAAGGGAGGCAGCTTTAAAAGAAACGGAGGCTTTCTTATGCACTGTAAAAACAAATGAAAAGGTTGGTGCTTCAACTCTCTCTATTTACAAGGTATTTCGCTGACTCAAATTATGGCAGTCCCGAAATGAACATGTCGCACTATGGACTTCCTTTACCTTAACGCAGTCGGCACATGTGTCCAAGAGGGTAAGTCATCTCTACATAGAATGCCTTCATCCTAGCTGAAAAGTACCGAAGCCACGATCTCCGTCATTGGAAATTCCCGAAGTTGAGCAGCCCAGTCTCAAAAGGTTCAAGTCAGACGCTACAACGGCGGCGCTTGCTAGTTTGGAAGAGAAGATGAGGCGCATAGATGAGGTGAGAAGAATATGCACTATTAACAAGAGCTCGTCAATCTGACCAAAAGAATTGAACAGTACGAAAAACAGGCAGAAGCAGAACGACAGAGACAACGCGATACGATGGAGCAAATAGCTAGTTTCAACGTAAGGGAGCTTTTTAAACTTATCCTGCTGCATCATTAATCACCTGCTGCCATATAGCAACTACTATTTGAAGCTATCCGTCTAAATGACCCAGGTCAAGCCTTACCGACTGTTTCTAAGAACAGTCTTGTAAAACTTTTGGTTGAATATGAAGAAGATGCTGAATTGGTCTGATATATCTTTTACCTCATGCGCAATTCAACTTAATTGAAATCTTGATGATATTAGTCTGGAAACGAAAAATGTGAAGATATCGTTATGAACGTGGAAGGAAGCCCAGCAGCACCTGTCACTGCTGGTGAGATTTCGTCCTCTAAACATACGAGTCTAGCTGCTGTTCCTTCAGCCTCATCTCACTTGGATTCGGCCAACCCAGCACAAACTGGCCCGATTCTTGCTTCAACTGTACAGGTACGCTGAGTGGTCCCTTCTTTCATTGTAACTAACGAGCTAACCTATCACACAGGACATTGCGCCATCAGTTTCTCAATTTGCATCATCAAACGGGGTCGTTGCACCTCCTGCTAAAGCGAAATCGGGTTCCCCGTACAAAGCATTTGCGTTTCGTCAAACGGTGACGCCCGCTGTAGGATCTCTAAAGTCGACCATGCCTCGTTTGGCCTTTCCTATCCCAAACTCAATAGGAAAGGAAAAGGAAAACCAAGTGACCGTGACGAGACTCAGAGATTCGGTAAGTAGATCGATAACTTGTCCGCCTTTTTCCAAGTTTGTTGACGGGTGGATGTATTAGCATGAAGAGAAGGACAAAGAAGCGGTGACGACAGCTGCTGAGAAGGAGAAGAAAAAGGAGAACACGAATCATGTTGTCCCGGCATCTTCGCCTGGAGCTATGGTAAGTAAATGTTGATGGTTCTTCTTTTCAATGTTTGCTGACGAGTAAATGCATCAGATTCAGGCTAATAAAATGATTGCTCCACCGCAACCGCAACCGCAGCCTGTCAAAAAAACACTGGCTTTGGCCCCGCCAGCATCTCATCCGCCTATTTCTCGTGCAGAAGCGGGGACGGCGGCTCCGAATCCTACACTCATACCTGTGGCGTTTCAATCTCGACCACAGGGTGATAGTAGAATGGACGCTCCTGCATCAGTATCAATGTCAACATCATTGTCTACCTCTGGAGCAGGACCGGCAGTAACAGCCGCTTCCTCTTGCTCTTCTGCCCCTGACTCGCCCTCGTCGTCAATGGCTGCTGCTGTACCTACAACCAAAGCCTTACCACCACCACAAGTAATGTCCGTCTCCTCCGCCTCTGCTGCTCCCGCACCCGCTTCTGTTGTTCCATGTGACAGTAGCGTCCAGCCCTCTGTGTCTCCGCCGACGTCGGGCATGGAGGTGGATGAGCAAGCTGCTGGCCATGGTCCCCGTTCTGCCGCGACTTCTTCTAGTTCTGTACAACCACCACCATTACCACAAGCATTAGGTGCAGCCGCTGCTGGTCCCATTCCATCAGGGCATGGTGTTAAGCCCTCTGCGTCGACATCGGCTATGCAAGGAGACGGACAAGCTGCGAGTCGTGCATCCACCAATTCAAACAACGCACCTGTACCGCAGGTACAAGCTGCGACGTCAACTGTCGCGCCCACTTCCACTGCTATCCCTCCTACTGGTGCTCAAGTTTGTCCGCCTTCATCATCGTCTTCTGCTATGCAGGTGGACAAGGTATCTGCTGGTATTCCTGCAGCCGCTCCCGCCCCTGCTGCTTCTTTGCGGGCAGCATCAGTCTTTCCAATAGGTTCTTTTGTGTCCGGAACTCTGCAGATCAAAGCATCAGGCGCATTTTCTCAACCTATGACGTCGTCGTCAGCAAGTGAACCGGTGAAGATAGAGTCCTCTGATGTCATGTTGGGTCGTAGTCACAAACCGGTTAGCATTTCAGCCAACTTACGAATTTAAGAGATAGGAATTGAATGGCTAACTATTTGCGATCTTTAGCTTCCGACAAGGTTGAAGGTCACGACTGCCTCCAATGATCGACCATTGCATTCGGCTGCTGGAAGCTCGCAGGTAGCTGTAGCTCCCGGTGTGGGCCCGAAGTCCCCTGTGCAGCAAGCAATCTTGAATTCGATTGCTCAATCTCAGACTGTCCGCTCCAATGCTATCTCCATCTCAGCTGCTTCCGCTACTTCTTCAGCGCCAGCGCCAGCATCTGCTGCGGGTGCTCAGTCTCAGAAACCGGGGTCAGCCCGTGCGCCTGCTGCTGTTACTGGAGCCAGAGTGTTGCTAACCGGACATTCACAACAGCAAGCTCAATCTCATCATATTGCCGAAGGCTCGACTTCTCCCATCAAGCAGGTATGATTTGCTCATTTTTTCATGTTATGAAATGCTGAATCTTCCTGATTGTGGCTATAGGAACCGACTCGCTCCTCTCTTTCTGAAACCCCGACAGTAGCTCAAGCAACTGCTACCCCAGTTCCAGCTCCTCCAGTGCCCAAAGTTTCTGCTGCTGCTGCTGCCACCGGGTCAGCTGCAGTGCCTCCGCCGGGGGCCAACCTGAACATGGCATCTGAGAATATGGGCTCAGTAGTGACAACATCGTCTACTCCTGCTATTTTGAATTCAGCGTCCTCGGCTGGAGGCTCACAACTGCAAGGTCAAAGTCAAGTACAGAGTCAACTTCGATCTGGTGCACAATCCAGCGGGCAAACGCTTCAAGCTCAACAGGTAGGTGTCTGTTATCGCTCTTTTAGGGGCAGATAATTCAATTGAATTTGGTAGAACCAGACGAGTGCTTCGTCCTCCAGGAGCCAAACTCAAGCTCAAGCCGTGGCTGTGCCAGCGTCGTCGACTGCACCACCGAAGGTTTCCGCTTCAGCCACTTCTGCTTCTGCCTCAGCGCCTGTACCGAGGGTAAATGCGACTAGTCGAACTCAAGTAGTTGGTGTTGCTCCAGCTCTTGTTCATCCTCCAGGTCGTCAGTGTCTTCTTTGCCTGGGCCTTCGTCAGCCCAACCTCAACCTCATAGAGCATCGGAAGGTCAAGCCCAAGTGGTGAGTTTTTTTGCTGTCTTCGTCGGCATTTCATTCATGTTCTCGACAGCAGAGGAATACTACTATGTCTGTTTCCACTCAGCTACCGCCAGCGCAAGTGAAAAGCGCATATAGTCAGAAGGAACAAACAGCTCCATCCAGCGCTGCGATTGCGCATACACCTGCCAGTTCATCCTCTGCTGCAGTGACAGTTAATGCAAATGTTAATTCCTCGCAGAATTCTGCCGCGATGCTTGTTGCTGCTATGATCTCAGCGTTGATGCAACCGCAGACCACAACCAATGGGCAGGTGTCGAGCCTCCCAGGCTCTTCTACGGGTGGTGGCCAGATGTCAGAAGTAACTACAAGTGCTCCTCCAACCATGATCACTCTCAATCCGTCAAGGCCCATTGTTGCTCAGAATCTCATTGGGCGCTCTCAGTCTACTCGGCCGAGCACCTCCCCCTTCAAACGAAATGTATCTGCGTCCACATCTTCAATATCAACGATGCGTTCAGCGAGCCCCTCCCTTCTGGAGGACATGAAGAAGTCCTGCCTTGGCTCGGCAGTACCTCTCCCAATCTCGCCACAACCTCATGATCTCCAAATACCTCGCACCTTTCTCCGACTAGCTTACGGAGGGAGCGACCAACAATGGGTTCAGTTCATTGCTGCAGACCGAAACCCCTCTGGACCTTCTTTACGACGCCTTGTCTTCCCTAAGCTAGACCTCAACCCTGCCATGCCGACGTCTCCTGGTGAACCAGGGTTGATATTCTCGTCCCGACATGAAATACTCTCGGATCCACCGTGGAGTGTATTTCATAAGGTCACCCCTACTTCGAAGAAGAAAAATCCAGTTGTGTGGAAATATCTTGGCGATTATGAATGTGTGCTATGTGGTCAAGTGAATGCAGAGCAGTTTCAGTCATTGACAGAGGAGGTGATGAATTTTGTTTCAAAGACGATGTTTCAGAGGATCTCATTTGTCTCTTTTCACCGTACAGGTTAAACGACAATGGGCCCAGGCTTTGCTTGACACCAAGCGATTTGAGGTCTATGTTGCAATGCGCGCAAGGATTGCTCTGCGCCTGGCTGGTCTTATTCCAGCGGGGAACGGCGCTGATGTCTCCCCATATGAAGAGGCCATCAAGGATGAAATAAAGGCTGTTCAACGTGGCAATGGGCACTCTGTGAGGGAAGAAGACATCATTGCCGCTTTCTC
Organism: Gymnopilus junonius; assembly: GCA_015501075.1. Classification (NCBI taxonomy): domain Eukaryota; kingdom Fungi; phylum Basidiomycota; class Agaricomycetes; order Agaricales; family Galerinaceae; genus Gymnopilus; species Gymnopilus junonius. The sequence goes on along the minus strand of JADNYJ010000037.1, from coordinate 97,087 downwards.
AAGAGGAGATGAGGTTTGTATTTTCACCAGAATCATTGCTCATGCTGAAATGGGTTGTTTTATGTAGGCTATTGATATCATTCGTCTAACATGTATCAAGTATGACCACGTCTTTGCCGACCATATGAAAGGCAAATATGCAACTTACCCTGCCATGCTGGCTGAACATGATCAAAAGAAGGCCAACGGGGAAATCAAGACAAGGAATCGAACAAAAGGCAAGAAAAATGCACACCAGGTAACTAGTCGACCACCCGCTCGCAAACAAACTTCTGCATCTCCTATGAGTGATGACGAGGGCGAAGAAGATCACGGAAATGAATTTCTATACCCAAGTGGACCTCATGACGACTTCGTAATGCCTGGTTTGCATCCAAGCAGTAATGATGTTGAATCCCGGGTGCCTTCTATAACTATCCCTCCTCGTCCGAGAAGGTCGACACGTTCTGACTTTCCGATACTCGACATTGACAGTGACGGTTACGATGAATTTGACTGGTAAATATTCAATGCCATATGAGTTTCTCATTTTTCCGTTCAAGTCATCTTTGGTTTAAATTTTGTTTCAATTCATGGCATTACACAACGAGGCCCGGTAATTTATACCCTATATCACTTTTAATTTCTTGGCTGCTTATATGTACCCTATATCTTTCTTGGAAAATATAATATCATGTGTTTCAAGCCTGCTAGGCAGGTAGGTTAACTGGAAAGGTTCAATAGGAACAAGTGGCCTGCAAATGGAGGATATATTGTCAGGTACATTTGTCAAATGAACTTCGTTATAATTACTTGATAACTATACATATGAGAAGAGACGAAAATGCACAAAGAAAATAAAATGAAAACCTTCAATCAGCGACAAGAAGTCCATTAAAGCTATGCTGCCCAAGAGCTTTTTCTCTCGACCTAGTCAAGATCCTTGAGCAGCTAGTCGGAAAAGAGACGAGCAACAGCGATGAAGGAGGTGCGGAACTTGGTGTCAATGAGCTTCTTCTGAAGGCGGTAGTAGGACTCTGTCTGTCTGCTAGGGAAATACCTGATGTCCCTAGGTGGTTCCAAATCAGAAAAATCATAGCATTTAAGTACTGCGTGAGTATGTTACCGCCCCTGATTGGATGGACTTGTATCCGTGAACTCGTCGTGCTCTTGGATTGGTCGGCGATGCTTTTCATCCAGAGACGAGGAAGCTGCTGATGGAAAGGCGAGATTAGAACAGAGGCCATTTAATTTGTGGATGGAGGCGATGTCCGAAATTCAGCAATCAAACATCCACAGTGCGTCAGTTAGGATGGTAGGAATCTGGCAATTGATTGATATAGAACTGAAATCTGTCGACCAATCGAACGAGGGGATTGGAAGGCAGAATAACAGCCTGTACTATGTAACGGTGAGCACCTTTTGTGATGTACGCAAGAAAGAGTGACTGTTTCCAACCCAGGAATCATGATGTGGAGTAATACCGTCACTGGTTTCTATGAGGGGAGAGATAGACTGTCAAGGTCTGTCTTTGCTTTACAGGTTCCCCGATCAATATCTACATCCGAAAGTGCAGTCTATTGACTGACCGACCACTGCTGCCAACAGATCTCGCACCTGAAGTGATGAAGAACGTCTTTTATGGGACCTTCCAAAGCCGAAAGTTGTGAGAAATTAGGACCACTTGAATTGGACCTGTACATACGGACGCGTTCTGGTGCACTCTGGTCTGCACGTCATGTTTTATTATGATGAATGATGGCTTGTATCACTTAAGTACTTACATGAGCTCTGTATAGGCACAACCCACAACACGGCCTCCTTCAAGTTCAGGGCTAGCATCACTTTTGATGTGAACAACATCTATCATTCAGCTGGGCCCTCAGTAAAGCAAAGTAGCCCAGCCCTACGTGATGGCAAGAGTTCAGAGATGGCAAGTGGATTTAAATAGGACCAACCGAACGCGTTTGGCTTGTGACTTGATCGAAGTTCCATCCGAGTCATGGCAATTGGCACTGGCAGGTCATGGCATTGGTTTGGACAGTCACAGGTAAAGGGGGAAAAGAAACGTTTAATCGGATCCGGGTAACCGAAGGGATCTACACAAAATGCAGTGCAGAGCATCAGACGCGTGTTTCTGGAGCTGGGTGAGGAGATTTTAGTCACTTAGCTCATTCGACACTTATTTGGAGGGGCCACTCACAGAGACGACAGCGCTCGTCGATTTCACATGGGTTATCTACACGTCGATGGGTCGATATGTGGGGTTTATTGATTCAGGATGACGAATTCGGCCTGCCTTTCAGCATCAAGTATGAACTCGTTTCCTGATGTTCTCAGCATCGAGGAAAAGCCATGGCAGTGCAGAAAGCTATTCCTGGATATTTCCTCGAAATGACGCTGTGCGGAGTATTTTGGTTCTATTGTCTGGTGTGAATGAATTACATGGCAGCTTCTGATAATCGACTTCCAAGCAGAGTCAGCGTCTCGAGCCTTCTGTCAATTATGCAGGCAAGCGCATTGTCGTGGGGCCGTGGCGGAGCGTCGGGAGAGAGATGTCCTCTCAGCTGCAACATGTGCAGAGGCATTTTTTTTACGTGTTGAATATTCGATGTGGTCTGCTTGAAGGGATGTCCCATGAGTGACTCTTCGTTTTGTTAAATTAGTACTTACGTGACTGCACATAGCGCTTAATACATGCACGTCTTCAAGCTCAAAAAAGCGGGGAAAGATTGGCTTGGCAGTGTCTGCAAAACACAAATTTCCTTCAGGAAGATTTTGGGCGGCATCCGGTAATATTTTCATGGACTCGTTTCCCTCGGATGGTCACCTCTACCGACGGAGTCGAACGGCCACAAGCATTCCGTAGATCACGAAAACCCTCAGCAGTCAAGAGGCTATCGGCGAATTATGGGTCAAATTCATCGCAAGTCCTGCTTTATAAAATGGATTTGTCATGGGTTACCGTAGCTCACAATTCCTGAGCTAAGCTGATCCACCATTAGAAATGACGTCTTCGCATCTTCGCGAAGGGCCCAGTGCAATGTGTCTGCCTTGAGGATCGAACAAGGATTGAACATTGGAAATTCTGTATCGATATGAGGCTCAAAGAGTCAGTTCGAGCCCTCTATCCGTATTGCCGGAGTGCAGACGCGAAATAGCAGATAATCGGCTTGCAGAGAACCTGCCACTGGACGCAATTCGCCGAAATTCGATAAATAACATGAGGGTGCCGACTAGGGCGCGCTGTGGACTCTGAATGCAAACAGGAGGAAGTTTCAAGGGGATGAGAACATATGGAAGCTCTCTTCGCCGCCCGAGGAAGGCCCACAGGACAGACCCTTGTACATGGCGCAATTTTGAATCGGTTCAGCGGAGATTCTGAGAACGAGTAAAGAGATCCTGATGAGCAACTGATGAGGAACAAAGGGATCCTTTTTGTTCGAGCGTAAGCGTAATGAATCAAAGGAAGGTTTCTTGACGGATGGAATCTGAGCCTTTACTTATAATAAGACGAAGTAGTACAATAATGCTGTGTGGATGCTGAGCTAGGGGTGTTATGAAAGGCATCAATAGATGTCGGAATGAAGTGTTGAAGAGTTGAACCGATCCGGTTTGTGAGCCGAGAGAATTTGTCCTCGTTGACGATTCATTTCATTTCAGAAATTCTTTCTGCTTTTCCTTCTCCACTGTCATCTGAGGCATGGATTCAGGTTATGAAAGACAAGAATCCAACATAGGTTCTCCTCATCATTGAATAGGTGGGCTTGAGCTCATGTGGGCAGTGACACTGGCTAAGCTGTTACTAGGCGAACCTGAGGCTGTACCGCAGAAGAATTAAGGTGAGGCACGCGAACTAGCGGTTTGTACGAGAAATGTGTCCGCCTTGTGCTCCTTAACTCCCTATGGCAACTGACGTGATAAATATATAAGGAGGGATGAAACCCACGACTTTCCCCCACCACTTGTAGTGTGTCACTAACGAACTTCACGATGTGCGTCCACAGTTTTCTCCTTTCCTCATCGAGACTGACGTTCTGAACACCTTTTCTAGTCATATCGGCGCTGCCTTGCTGGTCAAGACACTGCTCGAGTTCCAACCAACAAATAAACCATCTTCTCTACTCGATTGTAACGACCCCTACTTGCGTTAATTTTTTGCGAAAAGCACACGACATGGCTCCTCAACCACAGTCCATCCTCCGTAACGGAATGTCTTCCCGAACCTTGGTTCAGAAATCAGGATCGACGAGGCCGGCTTACAAGCGTCCAGCCCCTCTTCCCTTGTCTCCTCGTTCCCAGAACATCGCCACCTTTTCGGTCCTCTTGTCGCCCTCTGCCAGAGGGTTGAAATCACCCCATGTTCACTTCCCGCCTTCCCCCTCTAAGCTCTTCGCCACTTATGTTGCTCACGGACCGAAGTCGTATGACAGGGCGCCTATCTCTGTCTCGCCCAACCCTCTTGTGCTGCCTGGCTGGGGTGAACGCGTCTACTCCCCCTCTATCGATGGTTTCAAACTCTCCCCCGCTCCACGGCCCTTCCGTGCAATCACTTACCAGGCTTCTCCGGTCATCACGGACTTTGAAGACCCTCGCTCTCCCAAACTCCCCGCTCCTGCTGCACCCGCTGGAAGGCAGGGCAGGAATAATTCCATCCGCTTTGCTTCTTTCGAAAGCATCCAAACCCCTGCGCGCCCAAGCAAGAGCCTGGGCAAGGCCTTAACCTCGTACCCGCGCTCTCCTTATCCCTCCGCGCCCATCAGTCCATCAGAGAAATCCGATGTAGCTGACATCGATATGGAGATGGAAACGCGTGGCCGCCAGTGGCCTCGTAATCGCGGACCAAACGACAACATCAGTGGCGGTGCTCGCGCCCGCGCTCGGGCTAATTCTCTGGAGGAGCGGCGCAACAAGCGCAACAAGAAAGGCCTCACGCTCAACAACGGACGCATGAACACCGTGGCTAGCATCGTAGGCAACTCGACGTTCACCCCCATTCCTTCTCCAGGACGTCGTGATATTTTCAGCCCTGCCGTTTCCTCTTTGAACCGCCCCAACAAGCCTGCTCCGCTCGCCATGGACTCGCTTACCCAAGCTTTCTGGGAGTCCGTTTCTCTTGCGTCAGCTGAACCCTTAGCATCGGATGTGGATGAGCCCATGGTTACCGCACTGGAGTACCCCGAAAGTGCAGTTGAGTACGAGGAGAAGCTTGATATGACACTCCGTTCGGCAGCACAGCCCCCACTGATGTACGCGGGTGCCGATGGGGTGGTGTGGTCGCCTGCCGTCCCCAAGACGGGCACCAGGGTAGAAAGGATCAGGGAGAGTCTCATGAGCCCCGCTCCTGCCAAGACCTTCGAGCGAAATATAGTGAGGAGGGATTTCACGGCCCCCTCACCCAATGATCCCTTTGCGGCATTCCCGTCATTCACTGCTGCTTTGGACACGAATATTTCTGGCCTTCAATACCCACCCAGAGCCGCCCTCGACTTGTAACGAGCTGGATGTCGGATGAGTAGGAGAAGAAGGGTGATCGAAAGTACTGGTGGAGTTATTTTTTTTCTGAGGTTCTGGATGGGTGGATGGATCGCGACCACTAGGCCGCCATCACTTTCTCGATTGCTTTTTTTTTGGATTATTCATCATTTAGAGGCATGTCCGTCGAGAAACAGAATCGTTTTTTTGTTGACATCATTGTTGGGGTTACGCTTGCGGTGTCTTTGGCTGTCCTTTCATATTTTCGTCACACCGCTACTCATTGAACATCGACACTCCAAGGTTTTTCATTTGCATGTTGACGGGCGTCAGGCTATAGGTTTGATAATAATTAACTAAATGGGGTTTTCTTTTGGGTTTTAATGGTTTTACACCTCTTTTTCTGCTTTGCAATTGTAAAATCACCCTCACGCTTTTCTAAATTGTCAATGGGCAACGGTCAACGTCAACCTTTGCAGTCAAATCTGACCTAAGCGTATGTTTGAGCGTTGCGAGGAACACAACGCCTCGATTACTCGAATTAGTCTTGTCTGAAAAAATTGGGCACGTGGACGTTGTACGATGATACATACTTTTGTTACCGTAATTAATGATTTATGTCCATGTCGTTCAGGTGTAGATACATTTGAAGCAACTTCAAAGTTCAATGACGCGACGCGATGGTCACGTGCCGTGAATTTAATCATTCGGACTTGTTGAACTGTCGTTTCGTTCCATCGTTTTTGTCCCGACCTTTGCATCTTTCGAAATTACACCACCTCTGAAAAAATATCTTTAAATCAGTCATGTAACTTATTGTTCTAGGACTGTATTGCTTATATTGACCATTAAATAGATCACATCTCGTCCTTGACCCCGCACTGCGTTCCGGAGCACCACTGCATGCCCTTTCATGCCCCACGAGAGAACATGACGTCGACGAAACAGCGCTACTTTCACAGCCCCGTTCTTCCAATCAGGACTTGACTTGAAGTCTTCATGTCAAGACTGTTGGTGAAGTTTTTTTTTGTCCAATTTTGAGACCGTCTACGGTTCAACAGTGACCCAAGGCCGGCTGGCCGTCGCCTTCATGATGCTCCTCTTGGACTGGATTTGGCTCAGGGTGGCTATCGTTGATTATCTGAAAGCAGATTCACGCCTGGTCAAGATAGGTATGTCGTGTTGTGTGCTTTTTTGAGCCCTTCTTTGAACTGATTACAGTATGATATCTATTTAGGTGTCCTGTCCGTTCCACACCAAGGGCTTGCCACGTTGAAGGTTGACGTTCATTGCCTCATTTCCTGATTCCCTGAACACGACTTCTTGTGCTGTTTGCTTGACAATCAAGCAACTTCCAACGGCTTGGCAAGTTTCCTGGCTTGCAGGTCAAGCCGATCCAACTCCTTATAATCGAACATTTGACTTTGATTACGGGGGTATCACCTCACCATTGCTTCCACCCACTTACCTTGTTGACGTCACCAACGTCTTCTCGCACGCTACGCAGAGCTTAATGGTGATGCCCATGACACCCCGCCCCATCCTTAAATTCCTTCCTACTCCTTCGAAGCTGAGCAGCAATGATAGTTTTTCAGCCGACAACCTGAAATCCCTTCCAACGCCATCCTCATACACCCCATTCCCGTTTGCTCTCACTTCGCATATACCGCCTCTCGACTCCCCGCACGTCCATTTCCCGCCAACTCCAAGTATGACCAAGATGGAGACAACGCATTCACAAGCTTCATATGATCGGAGGCCTATTATAGTTTCTCCGAACATCTGCGAGCTTCCTGAGAGAGGCGAAAGGGATCTTGGCAACTTTGAAGAGCCGGAGGAGAGTTACTTTCAATTGTCATCAGCGAATCTATGTCCAAACCTTCCTATTAGCGAGACGTGTAAAGCAAGTTCCGACTGCCGACAAGGAAGCACGACTCTATCGATCTCTCAGGACATTCCAGCGTCCAGAACGCGATGCCATTCCCTTCCTGACCGCCTTATTCAGACTCCTCCTGCAGACTTTCCCTCTAGGGCATCCCTTCGTCGCCTCCGCCGGCACACGGATCCATACCCAAGCCCAAATCCGCTACCCATTTCTCAACTTCCTTCCCTAGTTTCTGATCACTCTTCCTCCGATTCTGATTCAGATGAGGCTTGCCTGTCTCCTCCGATTCAGACTATGAGCGGAACCCCTGGGCATGGACTGGGAATTTCGCATATTTCTTTCCATTTTCCTGGAGGTTTGTCAACCACACCACTACCGGCTTTCTCACCTGGACCCGAGTGTGAAGGCTACGTGGGCGTTGAACCTAAGCCAAAGAAGCCCAAGAAGAGGTGGAGTGGACGTCAGCATTTTCAAGGCCAATTTGAAAACCTGGCAGGCGAGGTTGATCCCTCTTTGTGCCTGGATCGGAGGATCGACGGCGTTAGTCTAGAAGTTGCGCGTAATAATACAATCGGTGGTGACTCCCGCAGTTTTTCCAACTTTTATGATCGAGAGTTAGAGGGCTGTCTGGGTGGGTTCTAGCTTTTAACAGTAATAAAGTGCATCACCCATTGCAGGTCGTAGCTCAGTGGATGTGTCAAGCGGTATTTCTTATTCAATGAAAGTTATATAATTATCGCAATATCGAAAGTGATAATGAAAGATCCCTCGTCATCTAGCTGTTGATACCACTAGCGTTGAAAACGAAGTGGTGGATAGATGGACGATTTTCGCTGTTCGGACCTTGTCTGATGGCTTCAGCTGCGAAGCTAACAAGTCATCCGTGACTCCTTGGGCAAATCGGACTCTATAGACTCTTTGTCCAGAAAGTTTGTCCTGACAATGATTTGAATGAGGTGGCTCGATCACAAACAGAGAGTAGTATATGAACCCACAGTGGTTATAGCTGTCCGTTTGTCAATAATACCTAGGTAGCCATATTTTTGGTGCTTCGCGTCTGTAACTTCAACTCCGCCCTGACCTAATGTTAATTCCAGATTTTGATACTGATTTAACCACATACCGAGAGAATGTTTGAAAGACCGATTTTCAAAATTTTCTGCATAGCAATCAAACACGTTAATAAAAATAAGTTGGTCTCAACAGTAAGGAGTAGGATAGGGAATGAAAGCAGGTTCAAATTTGAACAGCAAGACGCGGAACTATATAGACAACTGATTATGGCCCTTTCGAGGCCAACTTGAAAGCCCATCATTTGGATTAAGGGGATAAGGGCCACTCCTTACGGCGACTAATTATCTATGCCTTTGGCCTGACCTCTCTGAAAGAAGCTATCTCGAGGCTCTTTGTTTAAATGTTTGATTGTGAATGTAGTGTGCATTGCCAGTGCATAACGCAATCTTGCTAAGTAAGTGTTTTCCATACAAATGCTATCCATAAATAGAATTAAATACCTCTTTTGGTACTGATCTATCTTAGTCCGGAGGACTATTTGAAGCTGTGGTTCATCTGGCTCTCAGTGGTTATTGTTTTTCCATCCTTCATGCATTGGATGTTTACTTGCTGAAATTTTCATAATTATCCTTGAGTTAATTAATATATACTTTTTTCAAGGTATATTTATTACGATTGACATCCATTTTGGCTTCAGGATAGAGGGAATGATATTACAGCAAACAGCAAGTCCGCATTGACAATTTTGAATCTGGCTATACCATATTCAATATGCTAATTAATTCCTTGGCAGTGTTAATTGGTGGTAGCAGTGGTAAAAGGCGTAGTGGCAAAGCCGACGCGTTTGTTGGCCGTATCGAGAACGCTGTAGAAACGTTCCAGGAAAACTAAACCGTTAATAAAGTCAAGGCCTTCACCGCTATTTGTTCCAAAATCTCCAACGATCAGATAAATGCTGCCGGAAGCACCCCCAATATCCACGTTGAGAGACCGAGGCCAGATTTGGGCATTTGGGGTAAATTGGAAAGTAGTCTAGCGCCAAATAGTAAGCAAGACATGCAACAGTTTAAAAAAGGAGACTGACTCCCTCAATAGTGAAAAAAAGGCTTTGCAAATTTGAGAATTGGGCACTGGTAATGCGGAGCAGCCCTGTCGAGTTATCAAGGACAGCTCCTGAAGCGCTCTTGTATTTGCTAAACCCGTCGCTAGCGATGAGAAGAAGTGTGGTCCCTGTGAATCAGATCAATCCTTGCGCCTCAATATGAAAGAGTTGGAAGTACCAGTATCAACTATGCCTGCAGTGGCAGCCAATATACTAGTGGAGGACCCGTAGCGGATGGACTGGTTAATACCCCAGAATGAACTGGACGGCGAAGTTGCAGTAATCGGGCTTCCATATAATAATAATATTTCAGCACAAGTAATTTCAGGACCAAGACGAGAATGTCTCATACGTGAAAGTGATAGTGCCCGTAAATTTACTGCTGTCAGTTCCACCTGCAAGGCACCCCACATTTCAAAGTAACGAAGAGAGATGAAATGCCCCACTTACCCCAAGTGATTTCTCCGTTAAGGCTTTCCTCGGTCGTAGTAGGCTGGAAAGAAATTGCAATTGAATCTGCAGGAATATCACCGATGGCGAACAGACTGTCGGTAACAGTCGGAATGGTAGCAGAACCAATGCCAACGGTGGTGAGGTCGGCAGGACCAAGACTGGGAAAGAATTTATCAGATGATGAGGCGCATGGAAATGTGCACAGATTACCCAAGTGTACCATCCACCCCTTCTGATGGATTTGGCTATCAGTTTTTGCTCGTTAGTTTCTTGCGTACAAATTCTAAAGGGTTTTCACCAACTGTAGAAACGACGACGATGTCTTGTTTGGGGATTACAAGGCCAGGTGCTATGGTGACCTGGTCTATGAATTCATTTCCTACACACAGATTTAGCATCAAAACAATATTAAGTAAGGGTCTTGTGTCCATACCAGCGCAAGTACCTGACTGATGACCGGCACACTTACGCAAAGGTAATAGATGGAAGAAGCGAACTACATACCACCACAGTTGAGGTCGCAGTACTGGTCACAGTCCTCTTGTATACCTGGTTTTCACCTACACATAGTAACGAACTTATTCGGCTTCACGTCAGGAATGAAATAAAAAAGGTTTCCACGCTGCTTACCTCCCAGTATCAACGAGGAGTTCGTCTTAGTAGACTTTGAGTTGAATGTATTAATAAGATTGTAAGGACCAGGTGCTTACAAGTGGCGGCAGGACTACCAATTCCGACAGAAGCCACATAGGCTACAGCTTGATTATCCACTTGTGAGTTGACCGGTGAGGTTCTTTCCAACAGAAGGCCGGCAGCCTCAGCTGTTCCTGCCAATCTGAGAGACTTAGCGCGATTCTGATCATGGCGGACTAGGTTGTGAACACTAGTGAAATTATGCCTCCTGGAGAGGGGTAGCCTGATCGGAGACCTGTTTACCAGTACCGGATCGGCGACCACAGAGATGGCAAGAGAAGTAACCAGAATCGCTTTTGAGAACATAGTCCAAGAATACGGTGCTGTACCAGGTCTGACCGTGTCGTGACCTCTTATAAAAGGCTCAGCTATAACAAACCGCATGGAAGCCTCCGTGACCTTGCGGAAATTCGAAGACGAATTCGGTTGATAAAGGTCAGCATTGATGATCAAGGACCGTATGCGCTACGATCTTGCAACGTCCCTGTGCCGCCTAAACCTATCCGGCGAGTCTACAATGTGCAGACCCGATCCTACCCATGAGGTTACCTTCCCAAAATGCAAATGTAGATAAGTCACGGCCCAATTTGGGCCTGACATATTGACAGCCAACGCCGCTCTATGCAGCTCCATTGGCAGCTCTGCAGAGGGATGCTTTAAGCCGATACTTGGCGGCGAATGAGCCTCTCACGAAACCAGTGATAACAATTATAGATTGCTCTGATGTTGTCCTTTGGGGCGTATAGTATCAGTCAAAGAATTGTGGACGGCATGTCGCATCTTGAAAGTAATGTGAAGCTATAAATTTGGCTGAAGACGCGTTGAATCCGACAGTAAATTGGGCGGCATAACATCGGCATGAGGACTGGTGGCAGAGTCCAGTCAGTAATTTTGGGGGGACAAAGCACTCAACTGCTGAAATGTACATTGACGACTTAGGATACTGTATAAAGGCACACAACCAAGAGCAATGCTGTTCAAGCACCTTACTCATTTACTTTGCTTAATTCAAAAGTTACAATAACGTCCGTCTTCAACACAACAAAATGGGTGAGCGCCACCCTTGTCTGGCGCCTCGGTCAGATATAAAGAATAATTATTTTCCAGGTTAGCATTCGGTCTACAAAAGGAGAAAAGGATCCACGACAAAAGAAGAAAAGGTGACGAAGGCAATAATATGAAATGAGTAGGGCTTAGCCTACACCACTGTTATTGGCTTGCCGTCTTTTTGCGCTAAAAAGGCCAGTCAGTCTCGGGAATATTTACTGAACAGAATGACATACCCATGGTGATCCTATCACCCAATGAAAGAGCGATGCCCTGGGTCTTGCTCCGTATGCGGACATGTCCAGTAATAGTGCCATTCTCCGTTCTTTCCACACTCAGATTCGCCAGCGCATCTTCACCTGTAAACGATAGCTCGTTAGTGAACGAGAAATTTCGGGAAGAAAAATGAAAACACACCGAATAGACTACGAGCATACATGTTAGCCGACAAGAAATCACACACCCCAGATGTTGCGCCTTCTGGTGTGAGGCATGACATATTCGTAGCTTTCATTACTTGCTTCAAGTATTCACGTGGATCACTGCATAAGGAAGAAATATTTGAACGCCAGTGAGAACCAACGACCAGAACGAAAATTGAAGACAAGCAACGAAACCACTTACGACAGAGAATTGTTGACGTTGACGCGATTCTCCCATTCGAATTCGGTCCACATACTCCGGAACTACAAAGTTAAATATTGCTCAGATGTCGAGAAGGAAGGCCAAATAGAGTGCCATCGTACCTGAGCTTCATTACAGTAAGCAGGCTTGATGTAGTCCATGATATCGATATGGATATCGCTTAAGATGACACAAGCTTCCGACATGTTAGGGCCCTCCCAGAGGATGCTTCCGAAGATGACGCCAGTCTCCGTTGAGGAGACTTTAATCGTCGCTTTGATGCTCTGGAATCCATGAGGGGCTATCGTGTATGTCGCGGGCCGTTCAACTATCTTCAAGTCTCCGAGGGTGGCAAAGTCCAGGCAGAGATTTTGAAGGGTATTGGCGGTCTGGTTAACCAATAGGACATCTAGACGGAGAAAAGGAGAAACCCATCAATTTCAATACAGTGCAAAGAAAATTCCTATGAAACGGAAGACTTACCGAGAAGAATGTCGAAACCATTCATTTTGACATAGGCCTCGGCATAAATAGGATCGGAAAAGCCTTCAAGCAAAAGACAGTGGTGAGGCGACATTCAGTCACGTGATTATTTAAGACACGACCTGTTAACTGAGAAATGCGGCTAAGGTTGGACATGAAGTCTTCGTGGACCTCTCCTGATCCTGTAGCACGGCCAACGTCCTCGTCATACTATAGGAACCAAAAAGGAAAGAAAAATATATGATTATCCCCATGTAAATATCACAGAAATACAAATCACGTACATCAATCGCGTCATCAGCAGTTTTCTTTGAGAACTGTCGGAAAGAAAGGAGATCATCGACCTGAATGGTCGCCTCTTTCTTCTTCTCGGACTCCTTCTTCTCCGCCGCACGTTTCTGGAGGTTGAAGAAAAATGCTGCATTAGACACTCAAAACACCCATCAAATAATTGAATTGATATACCTCCTGAGCAGTCAGCATTTTCGTGAAAGCGGTCTTCGTGTCCTCCAAGAATGTCTCATTAACAACAGGTTGCGACCCTAGCTCGCTCAAAGTCTGTATGCAGTTCAGGATGCGCTCGCTAGAGTCTTCGTCAATTTGCACGGTTACGAACTTGGACTGGCCGACTCGGATGATAGAGGTCATGATGAGCATCGCCTAGAAAAAGAATATAAGGTTGGGGCTGAGGGTTGAACGTACAGAAATGCCCACCTCTGCTCGTAGCATGTTTGCTGCAGCCTTGTCAACTGCCTTCTCACTAAATCGCAGGACCAACTTGGTCAGAGCGGAGGCTAAGACAGTGCCAGTAAAGAAATCTCCGCCTAGAATCAGAGCTGTCGCGAAACTGTCAATAACACAGAAAAGACGATCACAAAGAACCAACAAACGTACTTCGCAAAGGGGGCTTAGCAGCGGTCTTCACGGCCTCCAACCTGGCAACAGCCACGCTGGTGAATGCAGTCTCAGTAGCATACGTCCCATCAGCCAACACCTTCGGTCTTCCCCCGCCTTCCACCTTGGGCTTGTCTTTCTCCTCTTCCTCCGCATCACCACCAGCTTCGTCAAGCAGCCGCTGCTCCGATGCGAGGATGGGCACCTCTCCAACCACCTTCCTGATCTCCTGCATAGTGCTTTGGATGTCAGCTACAAACTCCACGTATTCTCCTAAAATCCAAAGAACGCCGCGGAAGACCTTGCCAGACTTGATCTCACCGATGGTGGAGACAAGTTTCTCGCAGATGGTAGCGCGGAGGTTGGGGAATTTCTCAACGACCTCGCTATGTGCGGTACAATGCATCAAATCTTTTACTTGAAGTCATAGGGGAACACATGAGCCTACCGAACGAAGGCAACAACATCGAGAGCAGAAGGGTTGTTCGAATCGCCCAGGAATTCCATCAGGGCGTGAACCACGCTGGCAGCGACTTCTGAGAATTTCACGGCCATGACGTGAATGGATTGAATGAGGAGCTGTCGGTATTCTGAGGCCTGAAAACTGTTATTCAAAACATGCCAGAATACTGAACAGAATGACGCACCTTCTCAAACTCTGCCTCCTGTGTTTTCTGCAGCTGCTTCTTCAAGAACAAAACGACTTCCTCAACATTTCTGCTAGACGTCATGCTCAGGACAATGCTCATGGCTTTCCGTCGCACTTCGATATCAGCACTACGCGGTCATCAGCACAAGGAGTCATGATAAGGGTGAAGAGGAACAAACCTTGACAGAACCTGCAGTACGTCCATGATTAGGCTGTCGAGAACATGTCCGTGTTTAGCACGTAAATTATCTAGGCGATCAAGCACAATGAGCTTGACGTTGTTGTCCGACTCTTTGATGACAAGGTTGATGAGGGAGGAAGCAGCGGCTAATAAAGGTTTTAGAGGACGAAAATTGGACGATTAACATAAACTTGCCTTTAACAGCGGTAGGGTTTTGAGTGAGGGTGGTGAGGGTGGTAGCGGCTTCGTATTTGACGGCATGTGAAGAGGCGTTGAGGAGTTCAAAGGTACAGCGAATATATTTCGACTTCAAACCAAATCAGTTCCTAGCAAGAAAAAAAGGAGGCAGAAAATCAACTTACCCGTTGAGAAGAGTCATTCTTGCAATCCAGCCTGATTACTTCAATAATGCTCATCTGTAACGACTCGTCCAAGCTTCCAATTGAGTCATAGATACTCGCAATGTATTCCACTGCTTTGGGCATTGCACAATGAGCAAGGAAGACGAAAGCATTTCGTTTGCAAGAAGAGTCGCTCTCTGCAATCAGGAATGTGTGCATGAGCTCCGCTGCGTCGGGTATGAGGTGTTCAAATTCGCGATAGATAGAATAAAGGGCGAAGACTGCATTTTTGCGAACATATGAGTGTCGGTGTTCAAGGCAAGCTCGGCAGGTGGGTATCAGAGGTTCTAGCAGTTCTTGGTCTTTCGCGATC
The DNA here is from genome assembly GCA_015501075.1 of Gymnopilus junonius. Taxonomy (NCBI): domain Eukaryota; kingdom Fungi; phylum Basidiomycota; class Agaricomycetes; order Agaricales; family Galerinaceae; genus Gymnopilus; species Gymnopilus junonius. The sequence continues at coordinate 81,894 of JADNYJ010000037.1, read as the reverse complement.
TTCTGTAGGAAACGCAGGGATGCACCGCGGATGTATTCGTTTGGATGTTGCTGGACAGAGGTTAGTCGGTCTGGCGAATGGCTTGTATCAGGTCAAGAAACATACCAGGTCATTCCGGATGGCGTTACTAGCAGAAAGTAAGGGGTCAGAGGAGAGTTTGCGCGCATATAACCAAGGACATACACGACCAAGATCATTTCCTGCTTCAGCTTCCCATTTTCGTCGTATTTAGGGCATACCTCCCAGTAAAAGTGGAGCAGCTTCTTGAGCAGCTTGTTCCGTGAAGGCATAACAAATTGGATAATAGGCATCATCAACGTCGGCTGGTGTTTCAGTTAGCAACACAACCCTTAAACAAGGCGTATGCGCTCACCTGAGGGTTTCCATTGATAGTCGACACTATGATCTTGCGCAACGTGTCGATTTTGACCTCATCCGAACCCTTCTCGAGACCAGAACGGAGCTCCGCTGCTGAGGGCATTTCAGCAGCGGACTCAAAGACGACGGTATAGCATGATGAATCCGTCGTCGCCATTGTGAATGAAATCTACTACCGACGACCAGCGATGGAGGTGATGAAGTTGCACTATTAGGGCGTGGGAACTTTCGTCGACGCGACGTGTCCGTTGTCGACGACATTGTCACCACTGCCATCCACATACGAGCCTTATATCTTCTATAAGTCCTTATGTTGTCGCTCGACATCTTCATTGTGTGCTAGAATGACATTATTATTCTTCACACATCGGTCTCGTTCTGCCCCGTTGCCAATCTTATCTCTGGCTGAAAATAGCTGGTGGCGAAACCTCCTCAAAAAATGCTCGACTTACGTGATTTCAGAAAGTCTCTATTTTCTCTTGACATAACGAAGGCCTCCACTTTATGATCTTCCAGGACGCTTATGCATCACAGAAAACGTCTGGCCACTTGTTGGACCTTGTAGTCTATCCTTTGAAATCGGTTACAGTTTTTGGGACAGAACAGTGACTGCCTTCAACCGCCAAACTCTTGGAGCAGAAGATTTTTTACCTTCCTTGCACTGGCTGGTCCTTTTACTAATGTTCTCCAGGCCCGCTCTTCCATCACGAGCCCATTGTTTCACAATAAGTGCAGCTGTCATAGCCTTCGCCTGCAGTGTGCTGACACCTTTTCCCAGACGAAGTGCAGTGGTCAAATGGCGTCTTCCAGGTGCTCTTTCCAATCGAATTCTTTACGCATCTCGGTTTAGATCTGCTGCATTCAATGACATCAAGATATGTGAAAATACAAGGTATCTTTGTTTAAATGAAAGCCTTGGAATTTCAAAATTCATTCACAGAAAAGTAAATTTCGGGTGGAAGCCTGTCAATAGACGAACGCATCTATTTGACACAGTCTTAGTTTCACCTCCATTTCTCCGCCTCGTGAGCCATTCGGAGTATGGTAAAAGTTCATTGCAATGATATTGAGTTGCTCATTCTGCCGACTATACTCAAGGTCATCAATATCTGGAATACCTTCACATAGCCAAGTCCGACTTGTTTAAGTATTGGAGAACGCATAAAGCATCCTTTTTTTGCCGTCCAATTCAACCCCCTTGAAGATTTCCCATGGCACCTTGCTTCTGAGTAAGATGTGCTCAACTGACTCTTTTACTCAACTGACTCTTTTACAATATGCTCAATTGTCACTTTTTCTCTAAAAGCTTAACTGACCGTCTTAAAGGGCCTGCAATTAACCTGAGTCCTCTCACTATTTCACGGTGTTTTTATAGCCAACTTCCGAAGATTCCCCCTTGTTCTGCATGTTTCTTGGCTGTTCTTAGCCGCTACCGCACAAATTCCCTCTACATTTGGGGTTTAGGAGCTGATATTCTTACTTCTGAGCTTCTTCCTACTGTCGCCTGTCAAAGTAACTTGCGTATCTTCCCTCTTTGGAACTCGTAATTGAGACTCGGCATTAGGCTTAATCAACCTATCCCGGTTGGCCAGAAACAACCAATGCCTCTCGTGCATTACCTCTACTCTGTCCAGCTTCCAGCCTTTGATTGTACGACGGGTTAAGTTCGTGTGAATGTCATTTTTGTCCGACGTTCCCGTGATACCCCCACATTTTCACCTCGAGATCACAACGCAGCATTCCACCACCAGTAAGCTTTTGAAGTACCCACGAAACTCAAGGTCTTTCCTACAGTGTGTCACTGGTAACTCGTCGCCTTGATTTAACCATGTCAATGGAAACTGATTGTTGTTGACTATTCAGTCTCTTTTTCATTGCGCCTTTAAGTTTGCCGTTTTGTCTCGTTCGAGATTCGTCGCCGCTTCTTACGCATCTAAGCAAGATGCGGCTCCGAGAGAAAATCTTGATTTGCCCTGCGAATCGAAGGATTCGTACGCACTTTATGGATTTCATCGACTGTCTGAACACGAGTTTCATTGGTTCTCCTGAGACTTGATTGGTCTGCCTTTCTTCTGGTCCTGAAGGTCGACATTTTTAGCCCTCTATTCTTGGCCTCTCCCAAGAAGGCTAGCGCAGCCCCTTACGCAGGTTCTATCACCGTCCATGTCGCAAAGCGAAGCGATGTTTGCTAAAATGTTCTTCAGCGCCCTCTGTCTCGAAGCACGGCTATCGTGGTTTTGACGACTTTCTGCCTCTTATTCCATTTCCCGTCGTTGTCCGTTACAATATAAGTAGAAATTTCCCCTTGACCAGTGAAAAATGTTCATGATTCTCTCACAGCCAAGTCTGGACGCCATTTTCTTATCCCAGATGGAATTAGGCCATAGCCGTTACACATCAAAGCAATTTAGTACTCCCATTTGCACTAAACTGATGATGGTCGTGTCCCGACACTTTTAAAAAAATTTCTGACAGTGCATAAGCTGATACACCTGCAATAGAGGTATTTAGTGCGTACTCGGTGTCCATCCAAGGCGACAAATCTGTTCAAAATGATTGAAACACTTATGCTATTGGCCTTGTCGGCTTCCCTCTAAATGCGAAGAGAGTCTATTACTTCGGTACCGGCTGCGCAACTCGGTTGTGGATGTGGGGAAATCGGCGGGTGCCGATAAATCCAGCGCTTAGATGTGTTCTTTGGAAACGCATTACTCCGAGAGATGCGTACGTTCCGTTTTTGTCTCTAATTGCACTCATGAATGTCAAGGCTAACCGAACTTTATCAGATGCCATACTCTAAAAGTGACTGTGCCACCCCACCTCCTCAGAAGCCAAGGAGGCTATATAACTATTATGGGGTGCCTTGCCGGTAACTTTATTTCAGCAATATTCCGACTCGTCACTCTTTTCTCATATCCCTTCCTTTTCTCATTTGCGGAGCTGGTATTAGCGAGCTTTTAGTGTCTGCCAATGCCCTGCCAGTCCTCCAGAATTTTACTGAAGCCGTCAATCCCCAAATAATCAAACGTTGCGACTTGGTCGCGACCACGTAGGCACCTGGTCCCGTGCAAGCGTCATCACTTTGCTTTACCCCACTTGGAAAAACTTGTGTGATGTGTGCAAGTGGTGATCAATTGCGATGATTGACAGACCGCCGAGTGGATCGTATAATTGGGATATGACGCCGCCACCATATTTTACTTGCCCCGAAGATATAATAGCTTGCATTTAGAAGCCGAAGCCGAACATATGATCTCAGGGGTCGGAACAAGGGTGGCACGAGGCGACTATAAATTCATCGCGCTGGCGAAAGAAGCCTTTTGCCCATGTTCACGCTCTCCCTGGAAGGACGTCAGTCAACGATCGAAAATTGGCCTTTATGGAGGTCGGGGATTTACCTGGTACATATGGCGCGATTTTATTAGGCGCACTAGTATCTGCCTTGTAAGTTCGACTTCTCTGATCTCCTCTCTGAGCAATCATTGAACATTTTGTGAAATCAGTCTCTCTGGTACCTTCGCCGTCCAATGCACCATATATTTCAAGTTCTATCCTAGGGATGGAAAAAGCATGAAAGGATTGGTAAGTTGTTTTAAGTTCCGTTTAGTCCTTGCAACTAAGTTGGTGCTAGGTCGTGTTTGTATGGTACTTTAGATTTTTTATTCAGTGGGACGGATTCTGAGATGACGAGCGTAGGACTCTTGAGCTGGTTCATACGGGTCTCATCTGGGCATCAATGTGGAGTTACTTCGTTGCGAACTTTGGGAGAGTCAATACGTCCAGTTCATTCCTACGTGAGTTCTCGCCTCGCCAATACTACATTACTCTTATACTCAATTCAGGACCATTGCTGTGAGTACAAATTATCGTTTGGATTGATCATGCCTAACCCGTCAGTGTCAAGTTGGGCGTCGTCCTCACAGTATGTCCGTCATTTCTCTCATCATAATATTGCATTTACGAAGCTTTCAAGGCGGTCCTCACTTTCCTTACTCATTGGTTAGTCTGGAGTTCCTTGATTTCTGCCGCCCAAATTGACTGTGGCTTCCAAAATTTAGTTTATTCGCCCACCGGATGTATCATCGTGAGTTTTCATCCAGGAATTTGAAAGCTCCGTTGCTGACCTGATGCAGTGAGCGAACGAAACTTATATTTAACTGTACCAGTTGTGCGTTACCATTTGCATTCTTGTCTCGTCATCCTAACCAGAGTATTATTCAGCTCATCTTAGCCGTGGCCCGATTGGGTAAAATTGCGTTCGTTGGAAAGTTGAAGATGTTACTGATGTCGCCTTTGACACTGTTCAGGATCTGCATCCGGTAAGTCCCAGCTAATTTTTGAACTGATTGCCTTACTTACTTATGGTTCAGCCTCTGGGGGGGAGATGTATGTTATCCGCCATGGATTGCTCGTTCTTTGCTCACAAAATCCGCAGGATTCATCTTGGGAGTTATCCCTCATTCAGGAAGCATTTCCGAGTAAGCCGAAATGTTGCCGACATCTGTTTGTCATTAGCTGACATATACCCTTTCACAGTGGTTATTTTCGATGGGGCTTGGCTTGTCTAGTGCATTGGATATTTTAATCACCTTTTCCATGTTTTTCCTGCTGCGGAACACGCGGCGGCAGAGTATTATGTGGGACCAATGTTACTATTACTTGTAACAATTCTCTCACTCCTGTATATTTAGGTTGCACTCCATCATCGACAGCTTGATCCTCTACGCCTTCGAAATCGGGACATTGACGAGGTTAGTTAGTGCACGTCAATGTCATTCTACATGGTGTTAATTGCTGTCAGCGCTGCGACCGTGGCCTCCATGTTATGTGTATGTCTTCTCACCCTGTCATGTTATAAACTTATAATAACACTACGCGTCTCACAGTGGGTACTGATTGACAACAGCTTAATTTTCCTTGGACTGCATTTTGTAGTCGGAAAATGTGAGTTTTTCGAAAATGCAAGCTTGTTTTCTTTTCTGTCTGACTCTAATCGTCTCTTCAGTGTACGCCAACTCCCTCCTTGCCACGTCAGTAATTTCAGGCATCTACGGTACCGATAGGGGCGTCTGACAACTTTCATCACAGGCTGAATTCAAGGCATCAGCTTCGTCGTGTACATTCCACAGCGCTGGACCTGATGCATTTCAACATTCCACACATCACGACATCAGACGATTACGTGAGTTCCCATTTTGCCCAGATGATCGTTAAAGGACTTACGAGTCTGCAAGAATATTGAAAGTCATCTTGAAGCACGTTCTAAATCAGATGAATCATGACAAAAGCTTGATGAAGCAGCGGTATTTATTATCAGTTAATTTGTATCAGGATTGTGTATTGGGAGTCAGGGCGTTTCAAAATTCATGGCGGATCCCTCCCGCTAGTCGTCGGCCGTTTTTTTGCAGGACGAACAAAGTTGGAGGCAATTCAGGCCACTTGGGCGGCGGACGTCCTCTATACGGTTGGCTGGCCATATGGGTGGAATAATGACGGTGTCGTGACGTTGGCCATGACGGTCCATTTCCAAATTCCACTAACAAAGTCAAAAGGCGTCGTTCCTTGTACCAATTTCGTAGTGCAGTAGCCTATATACCTTCGTTGACATATTGTTATTCGTATCGGAATGTATTCGAGATACCCTTTGAAAAGATTAGACGTTAATCGGGGAGGTCTCTCAAATTAATGCACCAACAGCGCACTTCATCTGCAAAACTGATTTATTGTCGGACTGAAGCCAGTGTGTTGCGCCAATTCAGAAAGATGACCAGGTTCCATGATAGATTTGAATGGTGGCCCATGCCCAAAGGTGTTCCTTCGACAACACTTCACTTTCATCAGTTCGCCGATGCATTAGTGAGCAGGCAGATCTTCTGGCTGAAGCAAAAAGATATGGAAAGAGAAGTAGAAAGAAATTAGTCGATTACAAATTACTGAAACATAAAAGTACAAGTCCATATCATCATCGTGTGTAAAAGGCCATTTGCACTAGTCGACTGAAATTGTGTCGTCGATGATATAAAGATCTCCGTTTAAGCCCTGTTAAGTCAATGAGTCGAGGTAGCAGAACACGATCGAGGATTGCTAACTTCTTTCTTTTCAATTATCTTGGCACCATTATCAAGGGTAAATCTACCCCATTCTGGTCCTTCACCACTGGCCTTTGAGATAGGCTTGAAGGAGATAGACTTTCCATCCAGGAGTGTATCGTGTTTATTAGAGTCAAAAGATAACGGGTATTCCTGAACGCACTCAGTAAGCATAGTTTAACCTAAGGCCGCTAATTTGCAACGTACAGGGATAATATGAGCTGAAACCCAGCGTTCAACGTTCTTCTTGGCCTCTGTGTCAAATTGCTCCTCCGATAATTCTATCTCTCCAGCGGTATCAGGTCCTTCATGCCTAAGTAGCAAATCATGAAGGGTGAGCTTCACGCTTCTCTGCAGTGGCAACAGCCCATGAACTCACGGTTTCCTTGCCAAAGCCATGATAGCCTTATTTGTAGGCGCAAAAATGGTCAACCTTGCACCTTGATCGGAGAAAACAGAACTCAATTCCAGTTCTCGAGCATAAGAGTAGAAAATCGAAGCAGAGGGTTCGATAGTGAGCAAATCCGCAAGAGTAGGTTTGGAGGTAGTCTGTGGAACATAGACGGGAGATTCTGGCTCAAAAGTCATAACTATCTGGTCGTCTTGAGATGCCAGTACTTGAGTAAATGTTGTTAATAACAGAGGGAGTAATAAGCCTGGAATGCGCATGGCGATCGTAGATTATGGTGAGGAGCTCCAGCCTCCAGCCTCCTCAGGGCAGCGCGTGATGTGTGATATTTGTCAGTTGTGACATCTGTCACAGATCTCCTCACTGCCCTGTGCGTCGTTGAAGACGTTTCTTCCATCCACAAGTGCTCTGTCTCCATATACATTTGCCGAAAGCTTGTCGTTGCTCTATGTCGGTTTTTTTCTCTTTATTTTCTTATTCTTCAAAGCTATACATCACTTAGGACCATGCAGGTTTGGAAACCTTGAAATTTTACGGCAGGTAGGCCGAACAATGTGGTTGAGCCTTGGTGAGTTCCGGTCGTTTTTCAGCGCGGTGTTGTGCAGAACCTGACTGTGTGGATTTGAAAGTTTTTGTATAACTGCAGTTTATCATTGCCTCAAGGACATTCAAATTCCTTGCATGTACACATATTTGACGAGTAGAATCTCCGATTATTCAGCGCAATCCATCAATTGAAATGGGCAAACGTTCTCTTCGTTGCGCCTATGCGAAATGTCCAAAATCAATTTACATGTTCCGGAAGTCGTTCCGCCTTCGTTATTAAGCGTATTTTCCGTCTCTCAGCTGACTTTGCTCACATGCGGAGTCCTTGTCGTTATTGTCCGAAAATATCCTCCAGCCTCAGCCGTTCTTTCTAATTTTGCTTCCAAGAATTGAAGCATCGAGCAGAGTTATGTCATTATTCACCTGCATGAGAATACTCGGGGCACATATAATGCAATCTATTCGACATCTAACCCTTTATCTGCAACTTCCACTTACGAAGGATTTTTCGAAGTCGATACAATGTCTCCTCTCCAGGATTGGCCCGTACAACAAGAGTATGATCCCAAGAACATGCCTTTCCGACGTCTTGGGCCGAGCGGACTACGCGTACCAGTATTCTCCCTGGGCGGATGTTCATTTTCTTTTACTTTGATTTGTAACATAGGTACTGATTAGATTTAAAGGGTTGACTCTAGGAGGGTCACTCATAGGTGACCCTGTCAAAGTAAGTGTTTAGTGTTCTATATCCAAAGTTCTCTCATTTTGAATCTGCTTTTTCTACGATCAGGATATCATCAAGGCCGCCTTTGATGCAGGAATCAACATGTTTGATACTGCTGAAACCTACGCTGATGGCAAATCCGAAGAAGAGATGTATGCTCTTGTCCTCATTTTTGCTATAGAAGTGCTCATCGGAATCTGACCCAAGGGGTCGAGTTATCAAGGAGCTCGGGTTGCGACGCACAGACTTGATCATTACCACCAAATTATTCTGGGGTGTTGGCCGGAAAGGGCCCAACGATGGCGGTCTCTCGCGGAAACAGTGAGCACTTCGATGGACATCTTACCTCTCATGGGAATCAACGCAAATCTATATTAGCATCATTGAAGGAACACGGGAGTCCCTTGGTCGACTTGGGCTCACCTATGTCGATGTTATTTTTGCGCACAGGCACGATCATAACGGTATGAAGTGGCGCCTTGTTTCTGCGTTGATTATACCATTTTAAATTCCCTTACAGTGCCCATGGAGGAGATAGTGCGTGCATTCAATTATGTGATTGAGCAAGGCTGGGTAAGTTCTGTCATGATATCTTATCTCATGGGAGCTGTTCATCATGCTGTATCTCACAGGCGAACTACTGGGGTACTTCTGAATGGACTGCACGAGAAATTGAAGAAGCTTATCGTGTGTTTCTCTCTATCTTAATGTGTCTTGCTTCATTGACATTCTTGCAGACGTTGCCACGAAACTTAACCTCATAGCTCCAATTGCTGAACAATGCCAGCACAAGTACGTTGACACAATGCAATTCTGCAATCGTACTATAATATGCTCATGGGACCCGTCTGTAGCATGTTCACTCGCGATCGCCCTGAGAAGGAATACCAGTAAGCTTAATTTAGACTCCAGATTTTGAGCATTCTGTGACGTATACGCCTTTCAGCCATCTTTATAAGAAATACCACCTGAGTACCACAGTGTTCTCTCCTCTTCAATTCGGATTCTTGACAGGAAAGGTTCGCAAACTTCAACAAATCCATCAATCCTCCATCAACTGACCCTATTCTATCCCCGCAGTACAACGATGGCATCCCTGAGGGCACACGTCTTGCACAACACACCGAACAGTTTCATACCCTCCTCAAGGATCTCGAAACCCCTTCAGGTAAAGACAAAATACGCAAAATCAAGGAATTGACCAAGTTGGCGGAGGAAGGTGCGTTTTTGAGTGGCTCTTAATTAGCCCTAAAGTAATCTTCCTCTGCTCAGAACTCCAAACTTCCATGGCCGTTCTCGCGCTAGCCTGGGTAGCCAAGAACCCCAACACTGGGACCGTTATTCTGGGCGCATCTAAGCCTGAACAACTTGTTGAAAATCTGAAGGCACTTGAAATCATCCCCAAGTTGACTCCGGAAATATTGCACAAAATCGACAAGATTTTAGCAAACACACCTGAAGCACTGGTAATTGCTCTTTACTCGACATTGACCGCTTTTCACTTCATGTTCTTCACAGCCATCGCACGGAAGGCCAGCACTGGACCGATTTGGACGAATTTGAAGGAACTCCGTGGCATTCCTTCTTCGCTAAGGTAGACGTCGCTCAAATCCAGCACGTGTTTATGTAAGCGAAAATTGCCATCCTTCGCAATCCTTTCTCCGCCTCCACAACACGAATATTTCGCAATTGAAGACCTGGGAAGTGTGAGGAGGATGTGTACCTTCCATTCTCAGGTTTTAGAATTTAGAAATAGTCGCTCATTGTGGAGTAGAAGGGTCATTAAAATATTTCTTCCCCTTTCACTTTCTAAATGCTTAAAACACCATTTCCGTGAGATTCTGAGATTTTCTCTTTTTCGGGGTCTCGAAATTTGGCCGCTTATATAATCATCACGTGATCTTCTGGGCGGGCAAGAGAACGCAGTCTTGCAAATTTGCAACGCTTCTGCCTCGTTTTAAGGGTTCAAATGGCAATGTAAGAAGGTAATAAAATTTGCTTTGAAAGTATACACCTATTTCCATGCCTCGAAGGTCTGTTTTAAATGTGTTCAGGGAAAAACTGACTGTTGTTGCCGTCGCCTTCTATTTACTCAACCAGACTTCGTTGGCCAAAAATCTAGACTTGAAGAGTTTATCATTTCACGGGCCATATCTGCGACTTCTACCCGAAGTATCACTGCGAGCTTAACTTTATCGAGCAATATTGGGGTGCTGCCAAAGTCCATTACCACAACACGCCCAAAACCAATAATATTGACGAGATGGAAAAAAATGTGATTGCATGCCTCGATGATATCCCTTTGCTTCAGGTTAGAAGGTAATTCTTTTATCTTTCTTACTTTTTCTCAGACTGATGTTCAGATATTTATTCCAGATATGCAAATCGGTCTGCCTGATTTATTTCTGCTTATGATCTCAGCTTATCAGGAGCGGAGGCGGCGTGGGTCAATAAAAAATACCACGGCCATCGTATACTCCCTCCTATCATGGTTGCAACAGTACGCCAAGCTCAAGTTAATATGCATGCACCTCTGTAGTACCATCCAAAATATTTTTTCCCTCAAGGAATTTTCAAAAATTTCAACTCGAAGATTTGGCCGCTCTTGGCGCTTAGTAATACAACTTACATAAGGTGCTAGATTTGAGCGACGTCTACCTTATTGGAAGGGCCGCGGCGACACCATCATGCTATTTTAGCCCTGGGTATATGGTTTTTTCGAGTACCTTCTTCCGTGTTGACATTACTTATCATCTCGATGTTTCTCTGGCCCATTGTTACTAACGAAATGGACGTATTCCTTACGAAGGGTTGTACATACTGGATATTTACTTATCGTTATGAGCCACAGTCAAGAGCTATCCATCCTATCTTTGATCTTTTCCCTTGAAAGCCGACGTCGCCCTCAATCGCGGACCGCGATGACCATGCAATATCAGGCGACCAATAACGCCATGCGGTCGTTTCTCAAGAGTCAAGATGCGGCGATGCTTTATTGACGGTGACGACATGATCACGAATCGGCTAACAATCCGAGCTTCCTCATGGCTATCTATGGCGTTTTTATCTAAGATGATCGAACAGGGGTATTATTGTATAAAATGTCCCTTCAGAAGACGACTTGAGGTTCCTGGCTTTTGCACCTTGTTCCTGCTCCCCTAAATACTTTCGACAATGTCTACCCCCCTTCAATCATGGCCAGTTCAACGGGAATTCGATCCCAAGAACATGCCCTTCCGTCGACTTGGACCCAGTGGACTGCGCGTTCCAGTGTTCTCGTTGGGAGGCTGTAAGCTCGGACAAAAGAACTTCCATCAGGGTGATTCTGACAGAACCTGTAGGGCTTACCCTCGGAGGAACAGTCGTGGGTGACCCAGTGAAGGTATATTTATCCAACTACGTCTCCTTTCGAGGCCTTACATTCGTGTTGTCTTTCAGGAAATCATCAAGACTGCTTTCGAAAATGGTATCAATATGTTCGATACTGCAGAGGGGTATGCGGCTGGAAAATCCGAGGAAGAAATGTGAGTCGGTGATGAATCGTGATGGCGGATGCACTCTGATCAGATGATAGTGGACGAGTGATCAGAGAGCTTGGTCTCCGACGGACTGACCTCGTAATCACTACAAAGTTGTTCTGGGGATTGCGAACAGGGCCCAACGACGGTGGACTCTCCCGGAAGCAGTAAGTGTTAGTCTTCTTTTCCAGTATCCCATGGTGCTGATCCAGGAATAGCATTGTGGAAGGAACCCAAGAAGCTCTTGCTCGTCTCGGTCTCGACTACGTCGATGTTCTTTTCGCTCATCGATTTGACCACAATGGTAAGATTGTTTCCATTTCATCCTGATCATATGTTAAACATTGTCTGTAGTTTCCATGGAGGAGATAGTTCGTGCTTTCAACTATGTCATCGAGAAGGGTGGGTAAGTGGGATATTATTTCCCGACCTTGATCCGTACTAAAGATATTGTTGTAAGGCTCTGTATTGGGCTACTTCTGAATGGAGTGCTCAGGAAATCGAAGAAGCTCATCGTTCGTTTTTCCATTCGTTAAAAATCTGCCATGTTGTCTCATATTCTGAGATAGATGTTGCCAACAAGCTCAACCTCATTGCTCCTATTGCCGAGCAATGCAAACATCAGTGCGTACATCGCGCAGAAATCTCAAATCGACCTTCCTGACGTATATTATTAGTATGTTCCACCGTGAACGCCCAGAAAAGGAATACCTGTAAGTTCTCTTTTTTAGGTCTAGTGGCCGAATGAAGTCTAATCATTTTACCGACAGTCCTCTCTACAAGAAATACCACCTCGGGACCACGACATTCTCATCCTTAGCCGGTGGATTACTAACTGGAAAAGTACGTTTTTGTGTACTTACGATATTATTGTAACTCTAAATAGTGGTACAGTACAACGATGGTGTTCCTGATGGTACAAGGTTCTCAACCCATGCCAACTTCTTTAAGGACACCGTTGAAAGCCTCAAGACTCCTGAAGGGCAGGCGCAGATTGCCAAGGTGAAGGAACTGACAGCCTTGGCTGAAGGTCAGACAATTTCCCCTCGTCTTTGCTAAATATTGACTTCTCGCCATCTTCTCCAGAACTCGGCACCACTGTCTCTGCTCTCTCCCTTGCGTGGGTTGCAAAGAATCCCAACACTTCGACAGTCATTCTAGGCGCATCCAAGCCTGAGCAGATTCTGGAGAATCTCAAGGCTATCGAGGTCATTCCCAAATTAACCCCAGAAGTTTTGGAGAAGATTGAGAAGATTCTTGACAATGCACCAGCTGCTTTGGTAAGTATTTTAGATTTTTTTCAGTGAAAGAGTTCTGACGACTGCATCTTCGATAAAGCCCTCATATGGTAGACCCTTTTTGGACAGGTTTGGTCGCCTCTGATACTTCATTATTTGTTTGCCAATTGTCGACTTAAATATGATATATGTGGGAAGTACTTGCTTGAAGAGTTGTTTCGTCCTACTTCTTCATTTCTCAATGGGATCCCTGCCAGTTCCTTGCCTCCTCCAATGAAATATAAGCCAACAGATGGAAAGGACTATGTACGACTGTCGGCCCTACTAATAATTGACAATTGAAGTGAGTATACATACAAGGGTTGGCAAATTTATTACTCGGTAGAAATCAGAACTGCTTGACATTGGAAATACATTGGAGATGATGCAATGGCTCAATCGGAACATATTTACTTACAACAAAAACAATATGCTAATACAAATCCAATAACTTTTGATATGAAGATGCTAGCAGCACATATAAGCATTCGCCAGCCAAGGATGTATCTCCAGCTCACGAGCTGAAGATCGCTCTTCCGGATTCAAGTGCAAACACGCGCGAATGAAGCTCGCAGCGGGACCCACCTCAGATTCCGGAAGGCCATAATTCATCATGGCCTGCTCTAGGGGCACAGGAAACATCTGATCAATACGACGAAGTCCTCCTAAAAATGGCAAGGAAAAAATATTAATCAATTAGCTGTAATTACGGGCAGATTCTGTGGCTCACTAACCCTCTTTATCAAAATATTCATTACGTTTTCGACACATTGAAAGCACCTTTTCGTTAAAAGTTTCCCCCGTCACTTCCATCATTTTGGCCAAGTGATCGTCTTCTCGATGCCATGTTGTTCCACTCTCCGGACTAAACAACCATCGCCCAGTAAGAAGCTCGAAGGTCTGCATCCCGTATATGAATTAGGTGGATGGATAGCCGAAGAGAGTGTCATTGACTTACCATGCAACCAAGTGACCAGATATCAACTTTGGTATCGAAATTAGCCTCCAGAATAACTTCTGGGGGGCGCAAAGCATATGCGCCGATGGTTTGAGTGGTGGGCTCCTTGTCTACCCGTTGCGCTGATAACCGTGTCAGTTTAACTTTGACTATGGCACGAAAAAATCTTCGTACCATGCCCAAAATCGGTAAGCGAAACAGAGTATAGTTCCACTTCGCTAGGAGGATCATCCCAGCTGAAGGGGTGAGGTATTGGCTGAGACCGAATAATAGGATAACGGACGCCATGCAATTCAAATTCCCCGTCAATAGAAAGAGGATTGTCATTCAGAAATTCTTGGATAGATTCTGGATCTATTCCTTCGTCAAAAAGAACATTGTCGGGCTTAACGTCTGTGCAGAGAATTGAATCATGTATAAATAACAGCGGTATTTGTAACCACTGACCTGTATGTACGATATGGGCAGCATGGAGAACTGCTAAAGCTTCCACAACCTGCACAACAATAACTTTTACCTGTGCAAAACTAAGCCTCTTGGTCGGCGCCGAGCGTCTGAAGCGGCTAACATCCGTGCTCAATACATTCAAAACCAAGCAAAGGTGTTGCCCATTAGGTCCTTCCGTCTCGAAGTGGTCGTAAAGGTAAGGCAATTTATTGATGCCTTGAAGTTGTTTGATAGAATTCGTAGTCTCTAATTCCAGTAGATGGCCCAGTCGATGGTGTGTGGTCGCATGGGCCGTCAGGATTTTGACAGCGTAGTACTTGGGCAATTCCTGTGATCTGGACAGGCGGTCAGGTGAGCTCTGGAAATGATTTATCGATGCATACTGAGAATCAGAGACTAGCCAAGTGGAGGAGTACTGTCCCTTTCCGAGCTTCCTCAGAATATGGTATCGACCATTCAGCACGAGACCAGGACGAGCGAGGAAATAGCCGAACCCCTGTTCAGCCGACAGATCGAGCGCCTCTTCCGGAAAGTTGCTCGCAGATGGCATAGTGGACGCTTGGCGACCAATAAAGCTTTGGTAAAGACGAAAGAGCCTCTGCATGGTGGAAGCCACAATATGGAAATGAATGAGAAGGGTCAAGTCGATGTGGGCTCCTCGTTCAAAGCCACCGACAACGGGCTTTTGTACTTTTTCTGGTTGTCATGTGATTACAATGTTGACAAGGCCGATTGATGAACCTTGCTTTCGGTTTTACATCCTTTCGTCAATATAATACATTTCAAATGAGATCTTCAAGAGATAGTCCACATATTTCGGACTCTCTCATGCCAGCGTGACTTACACCAATCTGGCAAATGCATGCGTCAAAATAGACAGAAGGTCATCGTTCCAAGAGTATGCTCGGGGATTGATTGAGAGGACCTGATTCGTGGGTACAAGTATTACAAAACTGACAAGAATCTAGTTCCGTGGCCCGCGAGCTTGAACTCTGAACAAAGGCGTTATTATTATTAATAGATTTAGTATTTTAGTATGTAGGTCCAAATGTGCTAAAATTAGCCTCTTCGCAAACAACCTCACGGCGCAGCCTTTTGGCATTCTGTTTTTTGTTTTCTTACCTCAACAACGAACAAAAATATGGCTGGCCTGTAGCCGGATTTTAAGCTTCCATTTGGTCCCCGATCTGTTTGTCTATCAGAAATTTCGGCATTAAAATCCAGTACTCCTGACCAACCACCTACTGCCAGTGGATAGCGAAAATTGACCGTCTTTGTTTTGTTACCTTGTTCTGTCACTCTTTTCTTAAGTATATTATAAAATTTAAGTTACTTGCTCGTGTTTGTTTCCCAGTTGTTCAAGAGTGTTTTTCTGTTTAGTACCTTTTCTCGCCTGTTGTTTTCTAAACCAAGATTGGCCCACCAGGTCTATTGAAAATAAAAATTAACAGGCCTGAGGTGGCCCAAACGCAAGCTCTGATCGGTGCTAATATTTTCTGGTTCATATAAGACGTACAGACTTGATCCCCCGAGTCTCTTTCTCATTGAATTTTCCTTCTCACTACTTTGAGAGTAGCACCATATCACTTTCCTTTATTCTAAGGTCCATTTCTTGTCGACAAACGTCCGACTTCGTGCACCATTAACGTAAGTTTTTCAGGCTTTGATAGTCTTATACGACATGTACTTTAAATGGACGGATGGAGCATGGGGTTGGTTCAAGAATCATGTACACAACTTTCCGACAATGCGGAAATATGGCACTACACCATCTGCCAGACATTCTTTGAACAGCACCCCGATCTTTCGGATTACGTCAAAGTGTTCGGTACTGTTAACATTCGGTAAGTGCAATCTGGATATCATACTACCCATCTTCTGAAACAGTGTCTTCATTCAGAGCTGCTGCTCATGCTGGAGGAACGGACCCGCTCGAGCGGAGCACATTACTTGCGAGATAATTGCACCCGCTGATGCCAGGGCTTGTAGTTTGACGGTCTTCATCCCCGCCAAGAAACAATGGGAAAAGCGTCATACAATACACATTTATACAGGTCGTTGACCATTGCGATGCCTGAACATAGGTCCTTCGAGATAAGGTATGGTGTCTTGAGAAGTCCTCCAATAGGATAGACATTCCACCCGGCAGAGAGAACAGGCCTTGTCATCATAGGTATTAATCTTGACAAAAAAAGTCGTGTTCCGGTCAAGGAATATATATATATGTACCAATTATAAGCCCGTGAGCAACGAGTACCAAGGAGGAGAGTAAGTGAGCTGTAGGAGTTTTGGTAAACACTGGGCCATGACCAAGTTGGATACACAGAAAATCGTGAGGAACCCCTTTCAAGCTCCGCAAGCGCCCTCGGCAAACGAAAACCACCATTGGCGCCGGAGACAAGAGTCTACTCCGTTGACGTCGACGGGGTTCAAGCGTTTGACGATTACGGTCTACTTCACAGGCGGAAATCTCACCATCAATAACGGCACTGGAAGGGCTCGAATGGCACATCTTCATTGAACATTGAAATAAAGTCAGACTAAGGAGCAACAATGTAAGATTTATTTGTTAGTCAACGGAGAAACAGAATCCAGGCAAGTAAATTCAGTTTGCTAAAAGATCGAACCCTTCACTCTCGATTCCCATTAACCTAATACGTGAGGATAAGTGTGCCACCAGTTCCCGAATTATCGAGGACTGCCATGGTAACTCCGTCAGCAGAATCACTGATTGTGGTCCAAGGAATGGAGGCGGATTCTGACCGATGCTCAAGGTAAGGTCGACCTTGGAGAACACGGTATTTCCAGTAGGCAAGTCGGAGAGCGACACGGTCGTGTAAATTTCCAAAGCTTCAAATGCCCAGTTGAGTGCTTCGGTGGACGTTGCAGAGATAGTTGAGGCGGGGATGCCGACAAAGGTGGACTCGTATGAATATGTCGTTACACCTCCGGAAGTCGATGTGCCCGTTAGCGTCATCTGGCCCTGCAAAAATGTACCGGGGGCAACCTGGGTGATGTCCGTATGGAATACGTTGTTGTCTACGAGCCACCAGGATGCAACGGAATAGAATTCGCCTCCTCCAGCTGGAGAGACACCATATTGCAACACAGGCTGCAAAATCGCATCTCCTGTAGCGGGTTCGAGACCGTTGAACCAGTAAAGAAGCTGGCCGTCCCAGCTGGCAGGGATGGGAGGGACATTCCAATTGGTGCCAAAGAAAGAAATCGGGTTTGGACTGTCGTTTAACCAGTATGCATAAGCAAGGTAGCCCATTGGTAAATCACGCTTGGTGGTGGAGGTCGCAGGAGGCGTTGGAAGCGGGCTTGCGCCCTTGACGCCTGAGAAGGGAACGGAGTGGAGGACAGTCCCGTTCGCGGCTACGATCTGAACCTCTGCAGACGACTGCTGCACTGTCGCGCCAGCCGGAACAGCATGGACATTTGACTTTGGAACAAGTCCAGCGGGTGTCGCCACAAGCTCATCGTCTGCCGCCCTCTAGACAAACAGCATGAAACTGTTAGTGGGTATGAAGAAAAGCAACCACAGATAGATAGCCTTACTCTGTCTAGGGGGGTAGCAAGACCGGCCACGACGTGGGTGGCAAGAAGCGTAAACTTGCAGAGGGCTTTGAAAGACATTTGCTACCTGTATAATTATTCATTAGCACAGAGAGCATGAGGTCGAAGAAAAAAGCTGACTTTGTTAAAGCGAGATCGTTGCTTGAGAGTGGTCAGGCAACTTGGAGATTTTCGCCTTCGTACTCCTGCTTTTTATACGCAAAAGGACCCAAACCAGATACATGAAACTGAAAACAAAGGCCGCCCCTGGCCGCGGTAGAATTCGAGAAATTATGACTTGAAGGTCGGGGATAGAACATATCTGCCTAGGGTCGCCATGAGAGAGCTTGGCCAAAAGATGGAGGAGAGCACTGGAATGCAAACGTTTATGCCGGGCCAGCCTAATTTGCGGCTTCCTGCCGAGAGTGATCTGGACAATGAGGTCACACTGGCTCTCTATGGATGACTTGGGCAATAATGCGAAAGGCACATTACGTTACACTTCCAGGCGGCATTCACATAGCGCAAAAATGTCCATGCGACTCGGGCGAAGTGCACCAGTAGTATCATTCACTGCATAGCGCAGGGCGGGGTTATGCTCGTGAGATTGACTATATACGGGGATTTTGAATGCATTTTTGTCGCGTAGGCGCATCATAAACGAACGCCTGCTTCAAGCCCGACGCGTCACCGGCGTACTCGGAACAAAGCAGAAGACTTTCGAGAATAGGCCAAGTAAATTCCGTGTCCTGATTCCTGAATTCTTGATCTTTGTCGGGAAGCGTGCCAGTGCCGGAAGAGAAGCCGTTCATACATTACGGTAAATAGAGGAGGATCGAAAGATCCTCAGCGCTCTGACGTGAGAGAGAGAGGAAGACGAAGTCGAGTTTTCGCAGAGAGATATTTCGGTTGAGGCAGAACCGACCACGGAGCCTTCAGGGACAACAAAGGCAAGGAAGATAGTGGATAAGAATACGAAATGCCTTGAGGTGTAAGAGAAATTCCTACAGAAACATGTCGCCTTTGGAAGAACTCCATAAGTGAAAGCTGAGTCGGCAGATAAAGGGTACGTCAACATGGTGCTGTTGTTAGCAGGGATAATTTCAGCGCCCTGCATCGCACTGGTGTAAAACAAAACAGCGAAGTTTGGCCCCTGCAGGAGTCGATGACATTGCGGCAGTGGGCTCTTCGCACTGAACAACAATGGACATGAGGCGTTATGAAAATATGTGGGGTTTTCGTATGCATTTTTGCGCTGTAGGTGCATCATAAGTATATGAATTCAAGGAGTGAACGGTGTACGTCGGAGTAAAGGGAAGGTGAGGATAATCCGAGAAAGTTCCGTGAATAAAATTGGGACATAGGAACCACAGAATTAGAGATAATGAACTACAGGCCTGGATCTTGTGCGATACTAAGATATCACCGCTCTTCGTTAGCACTAAGCAAACCCAGCAGAAAGGCTGCCTGGTCTGAGAGCCGCTGGCCGCGATAAGGAGAACGTCTGGAGGAAATTTGGTAAAGCGTAGTGAGCAAGGCATTGGAATCGAATTTTGGCTGCGGAGGCGACTTTGTGTTTAAGCCAGAATAGACAGCGGGGTCCAGCAACGATAAGGAGAGGAAGAACATGAAGGAGGATGTTATGGAGTGAGTTTGAAGTGCCGAAAGCTTTCCGCCCAGAAACATCGGCTTTGGGCAATAAAATGATAAATTCGGGGCCCAAAGTACATTCTTGTGCTGGGCTGGAGAGGCGATTTGAATGCGCACGTTTCAGGGCCGACACTTCTATTGGACCCGACAGTGTGACTATGGGACGGGAAGGTGGAGCTTATGGTCGCTGCCGTACCCACTGGACTTCTTCGTATCGAACCAATAATGGATTCCGAAATGGTCGCAGGCTCCAGGATATTCCTGCCTGACGTTCAGAAACTGAGATCTTGGTTCGTCACTGGTTTTCTGGCCCCAGCATTGTCGATCTTCCAGACAGGGATCGAGGACCCAGGAGCCATGCGCTGAGGATTGGCTTGGGAAGGAGAATCATCCTGCTGGACAGTTGCATCGTCCATTTGAGCGTCTTCTTGCTGGCTTTGGTCCTCTAAATTCTCTGCAGAAAGTAGCCTAGGCCTGACACCTAGCGAGGAGCAAAGCACTTTGTAGCGAGTCTGGATTTGTCGGAGGAGCTTAGGTATGTCGAGCTCTTCTGAGTCTTCCTCTGAATGAGCAGATGTGTCGGAAGGGTTGGTGTGAGGAATTTGCAAAATCGAGTCAAGAAGATGACGGATGTGTTGAGATGACCGGCTGGGGAAGGAGAAGCGGGTTAGCCTTTAATAACGCAATTCCGTATAAAAGAAGACAACTGAGAGTACACATACTTGTCTTCTTTCCCTTGCTTTACCAGCAAAGCGCGCCACGTCAGAGCAAAGCCTTCATAAAATCCGAGTTCTTCCCATATCTCGAAGCCCTTTTCGCGACCCAGTGCTCGTCCTTCAATCAAGCCGTGTATACGCCCATGAGCAAAGCCGTCTTGGTATCCGGCATCATAAAACCTGGGATAAAAGGTAAATAAATAAGACACCTCATAAGCGAAATTAATCATGCTCACGATTGTTCTACGTGAAGTAAGGCTTCGAGATCGAATTCGCTGTACATAATGTAGTCTCTGGAACTCAATATCACGAAAGGTCTCCAATGAATAACTTCAAATTGTCAATAGTGTAAAGTTGAGGGCGATATTTGTGATTTCAGATTCAACAGAATTCCTGTTTACTCTTGTTGGCCGGTTGCTTCCGCGCGACTTGAACTGCCAAAGCCTGCACTGATTTTACCACCATGCCCCGTTTACAACCGGCTGTTCACAACGCTTTTTGCAACCTATGCGAAGCCAAAATTTTTGGCGAACGATATGTACCTTACGGTTTCCGTTGTCCATTTTACAGAACACTGACTACCAGTGAATTGCTTCTAGAAATGTACAAACTGTCCCAACTTCGACGCATGCACGTCGTGCTTCAGGTTAAGATTCCTTCATGCAGCCCCATTATAGTTAACAACATATTCTTTTTAGTAATCTAGGAGAGAAGCATCCTGGTCATACTTTTGTCCGCGTTCATCAACAAATAGACTACATCGCCAAATATCCTCCTCGTTCAATGCATCATGCGACTTGTGACAGTAATGATTTACTTTCCAAATAACCTTCAGTAAATCTACTAACAAGGAATAGATTGTAAAAAGGGCATAATTGGACCTCGTTTTAAGGTACTACATGCCGCCAAGTCTAACTTAACGTGCTCAGCTCCGATATCATATAGTGCAAGCATCCTGACTGCCCTGATTATGATCTGTGTGAAGACTGCGAAGCTCTTCCAATTCCTGTCCATCCCAATACCCATCCCTTACTCAAGATGAAGATACCCACCTTACATTCCAGCAGTCAACCACCTCTGGAAGAAAAGGATACGGAAATGGAGGATGGCAGTGACTCAACACTATCAACTATAACCATACGTCCCCCCGACTACGATGCGTTCGAGTTTGCAACGAGCGCCGCTTGGCCAAGGGCTGTCTCTGTGATTCTTAGTTCCCAAGATGCTCGGGATATGATCAAACAAAGACAAGAAGAACTAATGCAAAGGTGGACACAGGCACGGGGTGATAATTTGCCATCGGACGCCTATGATTATCTTACGTACTCGCATGGCATCGCCTGGCCAAAGGCTATCGTAGAGTCTACCTCAGAGGCTAATTTTTTGCTCATTCGAAGGAGGTTTTTGGACATCATGGCCGTCTCTGGAGCGAACCGTACGTTGCAGTTTTTATACAATATTTTCTTATCAGTAAAATGATCACATTTTATAGTTTGAAACGTCTCTTGCACCCTTTCTTTCCGTATTCGTCCATTGTTTTGTTGTGAGCAAAGAAGTACTTGAAATCTTGTATTGATAGATGCCAATCTTTGAAATTTAATTGCTGAGCAACTTCAACTAAGGAGGAAGCTCAACACACCTCTTCAAGGATGTTCTAATCTCCCCAACACTCAGCACCCATAATATATAATATACACTTCAAACCAAACGTCACCAATATCTCCAACACATTCTTCAACAACGGCCTTACTACCGACGTCGCCAGTCTATAGCACTAGGCGTCGTTCGAAACCAAAAGAGGAATAGAATTCCCTTTATAGACAACAGTTGTACATATTTGGAAAGGTCCAAGTACTGAGGTGACTCAAGTACTAAGTAAGAATTTCTGGAAAGCATGAGATCAATCTGAATGGGTGCTAGATACAGAGACAACTCTTATCTTTTTAGCCCTAATATCGCGAGCCCTAGTATTAAATCCTCTAGACAACTGCGACAGCCATATACCTGTAATTTTTCCAGGAAATCCGCGCGCTGCATCCCAATGCTTACATTCAAGCATATCGCGGAGCGTGAGCAAAGGGTTTCTTGGTATGACTACCGACTCAGATAGCCCAACCCTAAGAAAACGACGTTCACGTTGGTCATTAGGGATGATGGAGCGCAGATTTCGCAATCTGTTCAACGCTTGTCCGGCAGAAAGACGACATATCCTGCAGAATTTTGACAAGACGAGGTTGATTGTCTGCGATGTCCTGTTTATGCAATAAATATCAAGGTAATTCAAATCCAGGAAATCGGCAATTCAATTAACCCTCAGTGTGTAGAAGAGACGTGATGTCTGATATACATATACAGCAAATGAGTTAAACGCCTCCTTCCTGTAAGTCTCAGGGGCCCACATATCCTTGGCTGCACGGAAAGAATCTGCATCTAGAGTACACTGGGATTGACCCAGATTCTGGTTTCTGAAAGTGGCCGAGGTCCCAAAATCGTCGAAAACGTATCGTACAGGTGAGGTTGATTGCCACTGGAGATCAGGTGGGCATTCTCGAAGACAGTAGTCGGTGGCACCGACTCGTCGTAGTAATTGACTGAAATACTGTCCGTTGATATGTCCTGATCCAATAGGTTTGAGTTCCTGAACGTAATCGAAGAAATCATTTCTTACCATGTGTGCTATAAAATGCGAATGCAAATAGGAAAGACCCTGCAACCATAGGTTGGTAAAAATTCAGACCACCGTCGACGAGATGGGTACGAACCCAAAGGATTTGTTCAGCAAAATCAAGACATTCAAAAGCAGTCCGAAAGGGACGTTCACCACACCTAGCGTCGCTGCAGAGCACGACAGCAAAGCAAAAATCTTGGAATTCAAGGAACTCTACGACTTTAGTGGCTGGATTGATAGAATCTGGACGCCTGCGCTTGAAATTGAGGGATTGAAGTATTTCTTGATGAACACATTTCGGTTCTGCCTTTATCAAAACGACATATTATATTATCAGTAAGTAATGTGAACATACGAAAATGCAAGTCAGATACAATACCTGTCACGAATAGTATACCTGTGCGTTTTTCCTGCACAGGGCTAGACAGCAGAAGGAGTCTGCAAGCAAGCATCACGGAATTCATACCCAGCTTTTGTGAAAAAAGGGCGCGAGGTTTCCCAAGGATCCGATTTCCTCTCTACGGGATCTGTGATATGCATTGACTCTAGGGAGTCAGATAAACCCTACAAGATATCGAGAGGAGTGAGATTTCTGCGTAGCTATTGCTATACACTTTCGTGACTTACATCAAGGGGAATATCAGAATCAGAGAGCATAACTGACAAAGTCTCAGCGGACCCAGCTCAATAATAAAGCCCGTTCACAGGCATTCGTTGGGCACTGGCTTTCATCGTGATAGATGGTCAGAGCAAGATATTGATGGAACGATGACACGTTCCGAGTAAAGGATCTTTGTTGGACAAATAGACAGCCAGCATCTATTCACACGTTGGTAAAGAACAGTCCTTCAGAGGTATCGGAAGAATGAGATGAGATATCCAAGATCCGTGTATTGCAGCAAAGCAGAACCTTAATACCACCCAGACATAAATACATAGGAGACAAAGAAGAAAAGAACTAGGTTTAAACACAGCTCGGATAAATATGACTTTGGGTAGCTGTCAGTATCATCCGAGATTTTCTGAAGGGAATTAAAGAACAAATTCACCAGACCTATCCAACAATGCATACAGAACAGAGACGAGCGGACAACAAGTCACATAGGGATACGTCATCTTAGTGCCTCCTATCATCGTACCTGTCCCGACCATAGCCACGGTCGCGATCGCGGTCACGGTCATCATACCTATGCCTGTCGTAATCACGGCGATAGTCATCACGTCGACGATCCCGGCGGTCGTCGAAGTCGCGCGAGTAGCGGCTGTCGTACGGCCTGGGGTCGTAAGGACGTTCGTCTGCAGGTCGAGCAGGAGTGAGAAGGTTTGCGGGATCATCTGGATGAGAAGGATCCTTACAGTCGTGGCGTTTGGGAGGGCCGTAGTATCTGCCTGGGGTGGGGGTCCTGGCACGTCCTCGGCGAGCCTTGTTTATTACATCAGCATTACGAAATGAAGAGAGGTAGTAGAATAGAAACGTACCTTTTCGACGTTCATAATCTTACCCATCAATTCAGTGGAGTTGAGAGCGGTGAGAGCGGCGTCTGCCTCTTCAGGAGTCTCCATTGTCACGAAACCGAACCCACGCGATTCCCGAGTGTGGGGGTCATACATGACAGAAGCCTTCTTGACCTAAATCAACAAAACGTCAATGTGTGGGAAGCAAACCAGGTATGAACACCGGAACGTACCCGACCAATCTTCGCAAAAGCGGCTTCAAGGTCTCTAGAGTCAACGCGGTGACTGAGACCAGAGATATGCAAGTTGTTGCCCGGGTTGGTACTATGACGATCACTGAATATCATTTCGACGAGAGATGATGCCGAAGGCATGAACAGCCAGGATAGAACCCAAACGCAGAAAGTGTGCTCACCCTCTCTCTTCGCGGGGGGCCCGGGGCTCCTGCTCCTGCTGGACCTTCTAGGAGGCTCGCCGCCATTGCGCCCCGGCGAACGTCCATTGCCATTGGCACTCCAATTCTGATCATCGGTGTTCATGGCGGAATTGTTCAGTCCCGCATCAGTCGGAATGCTGATGCCACCGCTGGTGGGGGCTATGTCTTGGGATTGCCAGGCTGAGGTGGGAAGAAGCGAAAAGGTCAGGTCGTGGTCAGAGGCGGTTGAGTTTGCAGAGCAGAGAGCGGAAGGGAGAGAATTGGGAGAGAAGATTAGGAAGGGAAGTAGAGGATATAGCGGTACGGTGCGCCTTTGAAGCGGGCGAACATAAAAATGGCGCCTTTTTAATTTTTTTTCCATTCATGTCTATGCCACTGCCACCGTTCAACGAGTCCGAACTGTGCTGTTATGCAACACTGGTGGGGAGGCGTACCGCAAGGTCGGCCTTCAGCCAACGATACCGTGCGTGAAGTAGTAGTAGGGGTGAATGAGAATGTCGAAGAAAATCGAAAACCGAGCATTTTTTGTAGTAGTTG
This sequence comes from Gymnopilus junonius, assembly GCA_015501075.1. Taxonomy (NCBI): domain Eukaryota; kingdom Fungi; phylum Basidiomycota; class Agaricomycetes; order Agaricales; family Galerinaceae; genus Gymnopilus; species Gymnopilus junonius. Next base: position 56,528 of record JADNYJ010000037.1, on the reverse strand, counting down.
TATTATACTGGTCGAAATCGTGTCGGAAAGAGAAAAAGAGCCAGCGGAGAGCTCGGCGTAGTCGTGGCTGATGCTGAAGACGTACCGTCATCCATGGTTGCTGAGATACTTGTGCTGTTGAAGGTGGTGGTCGTGAGCAAGAGTCGAAATGGAGCGCTGGCAAATGTTTGGTTCGACATCAATCACGACCAAATAGTCTGTTCCCACCGCCGCCGTCGGCTATTACTTTTCATCTGGCATCTAATTTCTGCAGCGTCCGTGCATCCCACAGCTCGTGTAAAAATATCGTGTATGTGCACGGAAGGCTAAACATTCTGTCTCTGTTCTTTCTCGTTCAATCTTAACTCGGCTGCAAAGATGTGTCAACTATGTTCTTTGCCATTTGGGTTCCATGCTGAAATCAATTTGCCTTTCGTCAATACAGATATCGTATCAGAAAATATAGACGCGCTGAGAATAGCCTTCCCATGTGAAGTTAGCATCGCAATGCGTGCGATTCCTCGCCAATACTACAGCAAATGGTCAATGCTGCACGCATTTAAACCCCAGATCATTTACTGGAGGCGGTTCCGCTTTGTTCTTTGCTCAGTATAGGTCTTTTGAATCCATACGCAACGGAGGACGCATTTGTAAATTTGTCATGACTATCGGTCTTCATTCGGCCAGGTGCCCCTGGACACAAGGAAATTTGACAGGCTGTACGGAGAGTTTACAGCTTGAACTTTCGTCCCGGCCTTAGCGCATACCTACAACTTTTTTCAAGATGCACGTCCAAGGCTATATATGGCTCGACTTCTTAACCCACGTCTACCGCTTCTGCAGTACCACATGAAGTTCGACACCGTTCCTTCTAATTGTCATTATGACAGTCGGCGTCATCAAAAACGGGCGTTCGTTTCCACATACCTGTTTATAGTAACAAGACCCCGACTTCGCTCCGCTTCGGCCAAAGAACAGGTCCAAGCGAATGAGGGGACAAAAAGATGGACCAAAAAAAGGGAGGTGCAAACAGATGCACAGGAATTCCCGACATCTGCTTAAGATATCAGTATATGATTTTCAATCTATCGCCAACGGTTTTCGAGAGCAGAGAATTCACTTTTACCAACTGTTGAGTGTATTCTTGTTTTAACAATTGATGATCACAAATTGATATTCCATTTTGCGCAGTTTTTTTCATCCGTACGCCGCATCCAAGCTGCTTGCGTCTGCACCTTTTGATGGTTTTCAATTTACCCTGACACCTCACAAGTAACCAATTCAGCATGTTGTTCCTATAACCTTAATGCTCGTAAAATAATCAGACATAGAGGACGGTAATTATAAAGAAGGTGATCCGATCCTTTCATTCAGGTACAATTCTAACTGCACGTGACATGCGTCCATGCGTGCTCGCCGCCAGACTCGGGAGTTGGGTCAAACTTGGCGTAGCATCACCTGGTGCACACCTGTGCTTTGGACCGTAGTTTTGATCAACCTTCCCATCTATGGAAGGACAAGCACTGATGTCAGAAAAGCTACGAAAACAAGGCCCTGCTAATTTCGGAATGGATCATTCGTTCACGCAGCCTTCCTTTCTCAGCTGCTGTAACTGCATCCAGGATAGAGGTCTTGAAGCTCCTCAAACTTGCTCCTCTCTGAAATACTGTAACGTAGAAAGACTTTGCATAATCGACATCCCACTGGCCACTTTGCCTCTTACTCATTCTGAGCTTGAATATCTTGAGACCAGGTCTGAATGGTCTGGCACCTTTCTTTCCATACTTATTCTGCCTGCCTTATACTCTTTGACTTGTAATATGAAAGGACAAGCCTTTCAGAAGGATGCATTGCTATCCTTCTCACTCTGTCCGCTGCAGCTGCGGAAGGGGATCCCAGACGGAAATGCCGTTGTGGCTAACGTCAAGTCAAACCTGGATACACTTGTATCTTCGATAAAGAATTTTCCGACAACGGTGACGATCTCGTCTAAATATGGAGAAAAACGCCCAAATTGACCAAATTCCACATCGCTTTGACTCCCAATCAAGATCCACTAGATGAATTTTGGAGCGCGATTTGCGTCGAGGTCACTGATGACGTTTCGGAACCAGATACGACAGCCAGTGACCACAGTTTCGAGGGCAATGGGCCACCTTTACTTCCTATATTGGAGTTATTGCAGATAGTGACCTACAAAGGGTCTGAATTTCCTTGGCATTGGATCAACTCATTCTTTTTCCCGTTCAAAGACAACGAAGGTAGCCTTTACGGACCCGCCACTTGTATGAAATTGATATTCGATGTTTGCGTGGACCAGATGACGCTCCGACTTCAGTTGACCCAGGAACACTGAAAACTTTACAATGGCTAAGTCAGAATGGATTAGATTTGACAGCTCATGGTGTGGTTGGGCGCGAGCTATTCGACTTGATACCCATGCCGCCTGTCACTGACCAAAAGACTTCCGAGCACAATCCAGGTGGCGCTGAAGCAACGTAGATACTTTGGTCTATTATACCACTATATTTGATTCTACCAAGATCTTACATACTTCCCTCGCTGGATCCAAAATTAACGAGATTCATCAAGCCAATGTTTGCAAACCTAGGGATAGCCCCTAATTATGTGGGTGATATGACGTTTCTCACGTGAGAGTTTATTGAGTTTTAAGGAATTTCCATAATCCACCCCCGTATCCAACATATAAGTATGAGCCGAAGCCCTATTCGACGAAATTTTACTCATTCCCGCACCCCCTCTTGAATCTCAACTGCTAGTACAATCGCTGGGAAGGTAAGTTCCTGCCTTTATTTTCCGGGGCTTCTGAAGTTCTGACCGGCAGGAGATGTACCGCTGCGAACAGTGCGGCAATTTACAGACTCTAGATCATGAAGAAACGTACAAAACGTGCGAAATATCCGGCGGCGAACCATGCGATGCCTGCATGAAGCTGAAGGATCTCAACGCTCAAATCGATGAAGCAAAAAAGGCGCTCGAGAATCTACTGCACCAACGCCAGGCGGTCAAAGCCAGCATCAATCAGAGGCACAAGTCGTTGGTCGATCGTGTTCCGTTAGAGATCGTGTGCAACATCTTTGAACTCTACGTGACCAAGCCTGCCGATTCTTACATTGATATAGAGGGTCCGAATGGGCAAACTTTTGTCTTGACCAGGAAGACGCCTTTGCCGTCTCCGCTGCCCTTGGGCGCCATTTGTCAAACCTGGCGCCACATCGCATGGTCTACCCCTCGACTTTGGACATCTGCTTTCGTGGATATTTCTGTCACGGAGGATTCAGACGCTGCCCTTGAAGAGACATACAAATTCAAAGCGCAGATGCTGTCAGAATGGATCTCTCGTTCTGGTAGCCTCCCCCTCTCCATCAGAATAGTATGCGGAGAAGTCGCACCCTACGGCCAAACTCTGCGCGTTGTTCAACCCATATTCGACATTGTGTCCATCAACTCACGGAGATGTAAAGAGCTTGACCTGAAGCTCCCGGCCAGACTTACAAATCGATTAATCTTATCGCCACAATCAAGTGGATACCAGGTTTTGGAAAGACTCAGGATTTTCAACACATCCGACGACATACATCCGACCGAGTTCAGTTCCGGAGCAGGCCAAGTTCTTATAGCTCCGAAGGTCCTCGACTTAAACTTCGTGCCATTACACGAGCTCGCCATCAGTTGGAATAATGTAACTGAAGTAACCGCCGTTTTGACCGCCCAAAGCGAAGTTTTCGAGCTGCTCCGGTATGCTCCCAAGCTCCAAGTGTGCAAACTGTCGGTGCACTTCCCAGACTTCCCGGCCGTTAACCATCCGCATCTTCTCCATCCGAAGCTTCGAGTCCTTGACATTTTGTCTGACCCGACAGGAGTCATTCTTTCCCATCTTACTCTTCCAGCTATAGAACATCTTGTTTATGATCTAAAAGGACGCCTGTTCCCGACCGATCTTGTACTCGCCTTTCTTGCTCGGTCTGGGTCTGGAGGTCCCGATTTTCGTTCATTCGGCGCTGGTGGTCAAGGGGGGGAATTTACTATCGACGATGTCAAATCAAATATAAAAGAACTTCATTTCCTCGACGCTCAATTCGCTAACGACGGCGCTGACCTCATCCAGATCGGCAGAGCAGCACCAAATTTAACTAAACTTCATATCGCTTTGGCTAGCTCATCAAGTTCGCTTAATGCATTCTATCGCGCTCTTTCAAACGAGACGTCCAGTGCCACTTCTGAATTGGAAAAGATGGGCCAAGTTGTTGGCAACAGTCCACCTCTGCTGCCTGAATTGGAAGCACTCCAATTTATTATTAATAGAAGGTCCGATATTTTATGGAATCTTATTCCTGAAATTTTCTTGCCATTCAAAGGCGACAACGATCACTTCCGCCCATTGGAGACCATTACAATTGGTCGGGTCCGTGGACGGGACGAAGCGCCGACCTCTATTGACGAAGAAACACTCGAAGCATTGCGCGACCTCATTTACGATGGTGTTCGATTAAGCGCTTGGGACGTGGTGGGGAGCAAAACTTTCAATTTGATACCCATGCCGCCTGAGAGAAATCCAGAGAACGGGTCGAGTGACAAGGACAAAATCTCTCAAGCAGCGTAGATTATAAAGGTATTGGTAATGTGTAAACTAATTTTAAGGAGTCATATCTATGTACGCTATTTTGGGTTTCCATATGTAGTTGCTAGAATTATGGTGCCGGCCTCACCTGTCAGCAAATTTTCCAACGTATTGCAGTTCTTCATGACTTGCTACTTAAAATAGAGGGAAGGATGGATTGCGATAGTATGCAGTCGAAGTAACACTGATGTGCTCAAATTGGTCCCACCGGATCCGAATCGGGTAGCGTGTACGCATCAAGTGTCCCACGTGCGATGGATGGATCGTCTTTTCTTCTCTTTGGCCACAACATTGCTCTCTGGCCGTCGCTGCGAGTCCACCTAGCAGGAGTTCCTTTCCATTTCGAAGTGTTTATTATCCTGACTCAAGACAGAAGAAAATGTACCGGCATCAACGAGATGCACAAGTCATTAGTTGGTCGTGTGCCTTTGGAGCTCGTCTCTACAATCTTCGAGCTTTATATGACAGATTACTACTGACAAGAGGACACAGAAGAAGAGGAAGGCGACGATTTAAAGAATAAATCTGTGTCTTCACCAATGATTTTGGGTGCCGTTTGTCAGACTTGGCGGCGCAGTGCATGGTCTACCCCACAACTTTGGACAACGATTCTTATGGGCCTCGATAATCCATGCAATTATGCCATTCCATTCGAAACAATGTACACTCTCAAAACTCAGATGCTCTCTGAATGGGTTGCTCGTTCTGGGAGCCTCCCCATTTCCATTCATCTTTACATCAACCCTGCAGTCAAGGCGGACCGAGAGAGCTATCTCGTCCGTCTGTTCAAGACTATCAATCAATTAGATGTCGCAGGCTTGGCTTGGAGCTTCCACTATGAGCATTTTCACGATTTGTTGTCAATCCCGATGATCGGGATATGGGACAGAATACCTATCCAGCATTGGATACACTCCAACTTCACAACAAATCAGAATATCTCGAAAGTCCTTCTGCAAAATTCAACCCTGTAAAAGGAAAAGCTGCGGCAATGCTTGTCTCTCCGAAGGTTATTGGCATACACTGCATCCCAATGAAGGCCCTCACTATCTATTGGAGCAACGTAACAAAAGTGACCGCTGACTTTTTTGCCCAAAGCGACGCTCTAGAGCTCCTCCGGCGCGCCCCTCTGTTGCAAGTTTGCAAAATGTCAGGGTTATATTTACCAGACATCCCTCAAGGGATCGTGCCTCTAATTCATTTCCAACCTTCAAGTCTTTGAAGTCGATTCTACAGCACCCGGTGCTGTTCCTTCTAGACTTATTCTTCCAGCTTTGGAGAATTTTACTTGCACTCTACGAACACGTTCTCTTCCGGTCGATGATTTGTTATCGTTTTTCGCTCGCTCTGGATCAGGTGGTCCTAGTTCAATCTCATGTGTCACTCGTACTCAAGATTATGCGGGTGTTGTCAACTTTAACCTGAAGGTACTTCGTATTTTCGAGGCCAAATCTTCCGATAACGGTGCCGACCTCGTCCAGATATGCAGAATGACTCCAAACGTGACGACGCTTGAAGTTACTTTCTCAGACGGTCCACTCGACGCATTCTATCGAATTTTTATCGGACACAGCTACTGGCGGTACTTCAATTCGGATGCGAGAAGTGAAGACCTGGGCGCGACTTGCAATGAACCACCCTTACTTCCGCCACTGGAAAGATTGCACATGTTCATTGGCAAAGAAGCCAGTTTTCCATGGGAGGTCGTTCCAGGATTTGTCTTTTCATCTCAAAGCGGTGACGACGTCCGTCCTTTGAGAATACTCACTGTTGGGTTTTTCTGTAGGCTTGACGATCTGGTGTCAATTGTACTCGACGCAGAGGCTCTTCATGCTCTTCGTCTACTACGGAATTAACTTGGGCATTTTTATACGCATGGAGGCAAAATATTGAATTTATACCCCTCCTAGGTCAATATGCTATGGAACCGGAAGGGGGGGCAAAGACCATCTAGGCGGCAATGGTGTACTGGGCAACAACCGACGAATAACATTAGACGGTCGCTGGACAACGTTCCAAATTATTACCGAAATTTAGGCAAGAGCTACATGGTGCCGCCTCGGCTTGAACGGCTGATTTGAAGTCCAGCAGCATTCCCCAAAGCTTACCTGGAGTTGATATGGAGCTGGCAAGTCCTATTTGGAAAGCCGTTTATTTGCTGTTGTAGGTTTCGGAGAACTTCGGAAAATCATCCCTCAAAGCAAGTAGATTCTTCGTCCACTTACCTTTCCTTACGGGACATGGTTACCTCTGAAAGACTTTGCTGGATCACCTTACGTTCATCCTGGAGAAAAAAAATCTGCATAAGCAATCAACACAAATTGAAAGAAGTTTTCTCTACCAGTAACTATTATCATGTCCTGGCTATTGGTTCCTAAAATCAGCAGGAGCTCTCTCCAAAGAAAGCACGAGTCGACACAATTATGCCCCACCAGCCCCTGGCTTCGACATTGGGAATTTGGGCCTCCCAATCTGAGTTTGTTATCTGAGCCGGCTCACTTGCCAACACATACTGTTTTCGCCCTCGCCCTGGCCCATTCCGAATATAAATTTCTTGACAATGCGCTGCCCTGGGTCACTGTTTTCCTTTTCCTCCCATGCAGAGTCATGATATGTGGCTTCTGGCCGAGGTTTTGACTCTAAAGGGTAGTTTATATCAGGGCTAAACCTGCCCCATGAGACGTGTGGGGTACCCGATCTATCAAGCAGTACCGTCATCAGGTTCCCGTCCTGGACCAAAGTCCCGCACGTCAGGGTTTCGCCCGCTAGCATTCTCATCAGCTACCCATTCAGGAGGCAGATTCTAGTGATTGGTGATACCTATACCCGCTCTCTGCTCGCGCATTTCCTTTGGCCTAAGGAAGTTCGTCTCTATCAACCAATAATTCTCCAGTTCCAAAATTAAAAATTCCAAATATATTGCTTACTTGGCGCCTGGCTGCCATGATGGCGGTCTTTTAGCGGGATAATACCCTTCGTCCTTATGTATGATTGCATTGCATCTATCGTTGCTTGACCCTTTGGGCGATGGCACCCCTCTCTTCTGACCTTGAACAGTTCTTTGAATCAAGTTGAGTCTCCACAGTCTCGTAACGGACTATTACTTGTCCAGAGCATTCGCCGCGCTCAGGTTACAATCCGGGGTTTAATTAACGAGCGTCGCTCGCATCCTACTGGCGGTCATCGTTCAAGAGACTCTCCAAAGTTTTTGAATAAAGAAGAACTTGCAAGCATGAACTCGTGAACATTCGTGTGTCAGATCTGCCAAAGTGTACCTAGGACGAAACAAAAGTGCTTCCTTCCTGCAAAGTCATCCTACCTCATACAATTAGTATGACGTTAGCGGCGTACCTTCCTTGCCTTTCCTCGATGGTTCTTTTCTGCTCTGCAAATTGCCGGTCGCGATATGTCGATAAGGCCATTGGTTGTGAAAGCGATAAATTCTCACCCAGCTGTTGATTGGGTATGTGTCTGTCATCAACAAGATGTTTGCTTTTACAAATTGGATATCAATTCATCCGCGATTATGTGAACACTACTTGTCCACTTGCCCAGGTGCAAACTCAGCTGTTGTTAGACTGTTTTCGAGCCTCGACAAGGGCATAGACTTACTTATGGCCCGTGAATCATCGGGATTGTACGGTCTTCTTTGCCCCATAATCTCGTTGAGTTGGGCAAGATATGTCATGCCGTGGCTCTAGTAGTCAGCTTGTCCTTTTTTTTTTCGTCGACATGGGAAAGTGATTTAACCCGTCTTCTCAAGGCTTCTTGCTCATGGCATTTCCTTACCATTTCTCCAAACGGAACATTGTCAACTGAACAGCGGGACCCTTGATGACTAGGCGCATACCCCAGATAATGCCATGGTCAAGATGGAACGATTTTTTTTGATGTGGTTACAAAGACCCTGCGATATGTATACATTTGGAATATCCAAGGAACTTCTCATGCCAGGCCTCCCAGTAAAGTTTGCAGATCTGTTTATGGAGTAGCCGCTCTCACCATCGCTATTTACTTCTAAATTAAACAGAAGTCTTGGAACTTTCCTTGATCTTTAGTTCAGTTTTAGGACGGGTTCCACAGCTCAATTCAAATATTTGACGCCTGGCTCACTTAGAGCGACTTTGAAGACGACGGGCGGTACAGTCCAGTCCTATGACCCTGCACGCAGGAAGGTTCACCATAATCTCTGTCAAGGCAGGATTATATACATTAGTTCAGAGTACAATGACGCATGGAAATACATCATTTAAATCTGCTGCGGTCTTAGTACACAGTACCGCAGTCATCATGTATCCCCTTTATTCAACTGGACGAGTTTCGAGTTTTTAGAATTGATAAAGATGCATGAACGAGAGATCTTTAGCTCGATATATTTATAAACAGACGAATAGCTTTACAATCCTTTACCTTATTGGTGCATCTATGGAAGTGGTAATTCAGGATGGCTATGCATGAAGCCCACTGGACGAAATTACCCATTCTTACAGGTTAGTAAAAGCCTTGCCGTAAAAACTGGGTAAAAAGCCTCATATCACCTAGTCATTCTGAATATGACGCATTAAAAAAAGGAAGGGGTACAAGTTCTGTCATCTCCGGCTACTTGTCGTCGGGGCTATTGTGAGGTCGTATGGTCGACAGGGGTTCGACCACATTCGTCATTCGATTGCAGTCAGTAGATACAATAAGTACATGTATGTATTTATACTAAATTCGAGACTAGAAAACTTGCACACCATAATAAAATCTAAGTAGAAATGCTCAAGGAGCTGTTCTCCGTACTTCCTTTCATTTGTGATATTCTAGTCATTGTCAAGGGAGCCAAAGGTCGTCGCGTCGAGACGCGACCTTGCATTTACGAGGTCACGTGGAGACCTGCCCTGATGCAAATTCCTTGACACGTACCGCTGGACAACAGCGTTTACATTCATCCTCCACCTTAGGACGCCCAGGACGGCCTTGAAATAAGCTATCTGACTGCGCTACAGACAGGACACATGGTATGTTTTCAGTGGCCATATATTTTCGAAGGAGAGCGCTGATTCTTATTGAAATTTACAGGTTGTATTAGCAGCCTCAATATGCACCAAAGGCGGCAAACGTCAGGACATGATTTCTACATTTCTAAAGTGAAACGAGTCTGAAGAAATGTGTTTACTTTATTTAGCCGTCATCTCTCGTCAATTCCGTGATATGACACGGACGAGGATTGAATCTCTCCTCGCTTCATTTCCTAAACTCATTCCCGCAAACACTCAACACACCTCAGTGGAAACACCCGAAGTTCGATATGTCTACCAGCCTCTAGAAGACCTATACATCCTGTTGATAACCAATAAGGCCTCCAACATCCTGCAGGACATTGATACCCTACATCTTTTCGCCCGTGTCGTCTCGGACTTGTGCCGCAGTGCTGATGAACGGGAGATACTCAAAAACGCTTTTGAGCTCCTGGGTGCATTCGATGAGATAGTTTCCCTTGGCTATCGGGAGAATGTCAATCTGATGCAGGTCCGAAGTGTATTGGAGATGGAGAGTCACGAAGAGAAGATTCAGGAGATTATCGCCAGAGTAAGGCTTTTTCTTTCCTGAGGGTATTTATTGATTGTCATGACTGACATCCTGATGTTCTATAGAACAAAGAGGCAGAGGCGAAGGAAGAGCTGAAACGCCGTGCGAAGCAACTGGAAATGCAACGCCGGGAGCAGCAACGACGAACAGCAAGTGGAGTTCCAGGAGGAAGCTACATGGGAGGTGGTGTTACCGGCTACTCTGCTGTCCCTCGATTCGAGGCACCAGATGTCTCTGCCTCATCTGCTTCTCGCTTTACATCTACCTCCATTTCTACCCCTGCTCGTGCCCAGCGTTCAAGCACAGTGGCATGAAGCTTGGTTCGAAAAAGACGAAACAGGCGGAATTGCTGGATGCCCTTGGAGGAGAAGTTCTGGCGGCCACTGTAGCTTCGGATGCTTCACAACCTGCTACACCTACCGTCTCGGTTCCTGTAGTCCAGAAAGTGAGCGGAAGAGGAAGCCTTCCTGAGGTTGAAACTAAGAGGTATGTCAACACAAACCCTTGATCCTCATCACGCGTTGTAACAGTTTTCACCCATCACAGCGTACACATCATCATCAAGGAGCAAATTTCCCTCTCACTGCTCCGCGATGGTGGTGTCCAAGCAATGGAGCTCAAAGGCGACATGAACCTCCAAGTTACCGACCCCGACAACGCCCACATCAAAATCACCCTTGCCTCACCGTCGAGCGAATTTGGGGATCCGCGCTCCAATTTAAACAACACCCCAACGTCGCTAAATTCACACCCGGCCAGCCGCGTATCGTGGCTCTCAAGGATAGCTCAAGGGCTTTCCCAGTGGGGCAGAGCCTTGCAGTGCTCAAGTGGAGATATGCCGGAACCGATGAGAGCAACGTCCCTCTGTCGAGTGGGTCTTTTTTTGCTTTCTGCCGCTGTCAAATTTTTCTTTGGTGGCGTTGATAATCCGGAACCCGTTTTTGCTGATCTGCCTTTTTTTCTTTTTGGCATGTTTAGTCAATTGTTGGCCGACACCTTCGAATGACGGTACTTGCGAAGTCAGCATTGAGTACGAGCTGGAAAATGACGCTGTCACTCTATATGACGTAGTCATCTCTATACCCCTTCCGTACGTGGTTTCTTGAACATTATGGCGCGCTCAATGTGCTCATGTCAAACTTGTTCCTTTCCTCGGCAGTGATGGCTCCTACCCGACTGTAACATCACACACGGGCGAATGGTCTCTCGACCCCTCATCTCACTCTCTCGCGTGGGCCATCCCCGTCGTCTCCCCCTCTGACGAAAGCAAGACCGGTTCTCTGATATTCAACGTCGGAGGCGTCGATATTGGTGCTTTCTTCCCTGTTGACGTGTCCTTCATTGGTCAAGGCAGCTTGGCTGGCGTCGCTGTTGAGACTGTGGAAAAGATCAATGGAGAGGGTCACCAGAGTACTCTGTAGATGCGTTCATCACTGCTGATGAGTATTTGGTGGTGTAGATTGGTAGGCAGGTATCATTTTTCTTATTAGATATGGACGGGTTTGTAAAAACAGGAATACATTTATTTCTCTTTCCTTCTTGGTAGTTTCAAGCATCGCAGAACGTTTGAATAGCTCGGTACCGGCGAGCTACTCTCCTGTATCCAATGAATCTATGGAGTCATGGTTCTTGAAGCAATCTCTTCGACTTCGACGTTGTTTAACTTCCCTTGGCAGCATAATAATGAACCCTTGGCCACGGCCTTCAGAATCATAGGAAACCCAGGAGCCATTCAAGGATACAATGGCGTCTTCTTGGGCAAAAACTAGCATGATCAGAGTCAGATGAAATGATGGCTTTCTGCGGCATTTTGGCCTGAGGTGGAGTAAAAGTAGCAGTCAGTTGCAAGTCAAGTCAGTTATAAGTGAATTAAGGCTAGGAAGACATTTTAATCAGCTAGCATTGAAGCTGCTGGAGCATGCCCACAGATGATGGCTTCATGAGAATGCTAGAGGAATTGGTGAGATCCATTTTTTCGTCCTGACTTTTTGTATGTTCGGATCGACTCGCCAAATCAGGTTGAAAATGACCAAATTGCTCCTCAGCCAGGCAGAGAATCGCTCGCCACACCCGAAGAATAGAAGTCCAAGATCGCAGATGGTCTATTCCCCGTCAAACTTCAAACTTCTGGGCATCTAGCGTGAAAGAAGGGCCAAGCGGTGCGATGCATGGCAGAGCCTCTTCGACATTCAAAATGGCGAGCAAGAACCAAAGTAGCACAAGTATCAGTATAAATGTTGCTTGATTGATTAGTAGACCTCGATTGGCAGTCATCCAGCGACTTGAGAAGGCTTTAAAACGATGGTATAAAGGAGAACTGTGGGCTGGCGAGCACCCCGATCATCGCGTAAGCACTGAACCCGGTGCCTCGACTGGCCGACTAGGGTGCGGCCGTAATAGCCCTTGTTTCTCCTCTTCCATCCAGGAGGGTTCTGCCTGTCTTTTTTCTTTGTTTTCTCTCTCTTTTACGACCTCTCATGACTGATTTTACCCTTGTTGATCCTAAAGGATGGGAATACGATCTCCATTCTGTAAGTCTCCACTTTGCTGCAATAATAGAACATCGAAACCCACACCACTTTGCAATACAGGTTTATTCTGCTTATATTGGGTATTTTCAGATGTACAACATTCCATGGTCTATATCGCGTCCAACTCGCGCCATTTCTCTTCATAAAAATTTTGATTTAACGGGACTGCTCTTTTGATGTAGGTATGACCGATCCTGGGGCCATCTGTTCGAAACATTTGAAGAGTTCTTAGCCTTTTCATGGCCGTCATCACCGTTACAGATGCACATACTGGCAGGGCTCACATCGTGACGCGTCTGAACTCTATAGGGGCTTTTTTAAAGATGATCAAAACCAGGTATTTTGCTCATTTGTCCGCATGGCTCGACGATGAACTGACCATCGCCTTCGCTCACTCTGGTAGATTCGGAGAGACTCTCCCACAAGCGCCTAATATTCTTCAAGTAACTCCGTTCGAAACGGCCACTCGCCATCTACGCCATGTCTCCGACTATGCTACATACAAGAAATTGCACTCGACCCTCCCTGCCGCTGTACTTTCCGCACTCAAAGCACGTGTCAGGGCTGGCAATCCCAAGGCAATTAAGGAGGTCTGGGACAAGAGGACAAGACGTTTTTGGCTATTGGTTTTGAATGGAACGAAAGGAACGAGAGGACTGTATTAGAGTGGGGATATGCGGCCGTGAGGTGTGGCATCTAGAAGCGTATGTTCATGTTGTCCCAGCTGTACGGCCTCATCTCATCTTACTTGCTTGCAGGCTTGGACACTGGCCCCCAGTACCGGACACGAACTACAGGTCGGGTTGTTGTCACCCATTGAAATTTATCCAATCTGATGACTGGAAATTTTATCATTTATATTCAGAAAAGGGCACTACATTGTTGCTGACTACGTTGACAAGGTCATCAACAGATATCGGCCGACTTATCCATGGCAGGTAACGCTTGACTTCGTCTTGGCTATTTGCACCCGACTGATAGAAGGTCAAAACCCATAACTATACTTTTTTTAGTATGCTGTACGCGCTTCATCGCACGCCTTCTCCATATTGAAAAACTAGCTGACCTCCTGATCAGTTCGGCGAAAGCCAGGTCGTGCCCAAGCCAAGCTACCGCAATTGATTCAAGCTGTAATCAGGTCCGCCGACGCTATCTTCCATCTCCTTCGTTCCTTTTCGCGCGATCTGATACCCTTCTGAACCGGTTTGCAGTAGTCTAGCCAGTCCTAATTCCGAAACGGCGCCCAATGACCTCGTTCTCGTGGCTCACGACATGCAAGGCGATCTGGCACGATTGGAAGAGATGAAAATAAGTAAGAGCTCCTTTTATTCGTGACTCGTTCAGGGTCACGCATGCATCAGAAATACAGTTCTGACACTCATTGTCATCTTGGTTTAGAACTTCCTCCAAACATGCTCGTCATTGACACGATGATTTTTGAACGCGCTCTTTACTCCAATGGCCTTCGTGGAATTATGCAAGATCCAAAGGGTGATAGGCCTCGTGCTGCAGGATCCGCTCTCTCATTTGAAAACCTCTTGTTTTCATTGACACTTCCGCCTACGCCAGGTTCTCCTTCAGGCAGCGGTGAGAGATCTTCGTCAACCCAAAAGAGACGTTCTTCTGCATCGCCCCAGCCACCGCCCCTCGTCCTCCCACAGTGTACGCTCCACAACTCGGGAAACGATGCGTTCATGTGCTTGTTTGCCCTGCAGAAGCTTCTAGAACCTAAAGGAACTGTTGTGCCGTCCCTTTCGAATGCCAGAAAAGCGAGGACGATCAGCACACCCAGTAGATTCCACGGATTGCTCCCGGGTGTAGCAGGTGGAGGAGTCGTAGCAGGAGGTCCTATTATGACCGGTGTTCCCTTCCCGCCCGTGATGATGCCCATGAGGAACTTAAACATGAACGGCAACGCCAGCCCAAACATGCATTATGCCACTGCCGGCTTCGCACCAGTTGCGACGCGACCCACGCCCATGGCAACGACGATGCCCTTGTCAGCTTCCGCGTCCATGCCCTCTTTAGCCTCTCCGTATGATTTGGCAGACGAGTTTGGCCAAATGCAGCTTAATAGAGGACGAAAGGATAGCGCTCACCATCACCACCTTACCGCTCCTGGCCGTCCGACGGACAGGAGTTCAAAAAGCCCTGCGCGGGTTTCGCCTCTCAAGGCCGATTGAAGGGATCCTCCTGGCAGTTACAGCCAATGGATTTTTTCTTTTTCTTTTTTGCCTAGCATTTATGGACATGTTTTCATTGTTTTATTTTCTCCTGCTGTCTTTCTGCATCGTTATCCTCATGCTGCGTATTTAGGGACTCTTAGAATCTTCATGGATATTACAATATGATATCGGACTATCATTCATTACCCTATGCATATATTTTGGTTGTTGTATCTTAATCTAATCTTCATGTAGTTCACCATCATTGCGCCTGTCGTACACTGAACTTCAAGTGCCATATGCTCTCTTCGCAAAAAGTTTTTGAGGCCTGACAGGGAGAACAGCGCTCAGTAAGGAGGCATGTCGGTGAAATTTTTATTTTACAAACATACATACGTTTCAAGTTATTTTTTGCTCACGAACCAGACTATCCGAGAACGAAATTTTCTAGTCCACTGTTTACGACCCATGCGTCATTCTCGTAAAGGTATCTAACTTTCTTCCAGTCTCTCTGTCTTCGACCAATCCAGAGTGAACACACCTACTCCACAGATCAATATTTAAATCAATCTTGGAACTGTCCCGATTGATAGAGTTTATTTAGTTGAGGCGCATTGTATGGCAGGGACTTCCGAGCGATCTTTGGCATGTAGAGCGCCGGCCTGTGGCAGGTCCTATCGCCTGGTGTATACGTGAACTCCAAGTCAATGACAACCTTATTAGCAATTGTTGTGATTGGCTAGAGCAAGGTTAAGCCTGTGGCGCAAGGCACAATTGCAAGTGAAGTAATTCAAGCTGCATTGTCCCGAGCATGGACAATGGGTTTCAAGTTACTTTTATAAATGCGTAGAATAATGATTATACTTATCCCAAATGTAAGTATTCGCCTCAGAAGCCCAATATTTCAAAAGGGAAAAAGTAAGTATCGTGTTCAGATATAACTTAACGATACACCATAAAGCGAGGAATGAGACTCATGCATTGAATGAAGAAGGAAAAGTTGGTTACAGCGACATGTGTCATCCTTACTACTCTACTTTCCTGCCTCCTAGTCTGCATAATCTTCATCCTAAACAGGGACGCTAGAAAGAAAGCAGAGCTAAAGTGGAGGTCGTTAAATTAAGAAAAATAGTGCTATCCTGTGCCAGAGAGGGAATAAATTCTGAATAATCAAAGCTACTAGCGAGTTGGCGATCGTGTTGACTCTTCAAGTTGAGATAAATGTGGCGCCTTTCTTCCACATGACAGATAGGTAAGCCACAGATAAAGTACAAAATTGTAGCTAATATGCGACTAACAGAGCTGTTAGAGAGGATGATGGAATCAAGGACATATGTGATTCGAACAAGATTCGCAAGATTGAACTTCAGATTTCCAACGTTTCTTTCGATTTCAAAAATTTGTTGTTAATATCAGAATAAATCTTGCAAATCATCAAGCCGACCGATTATGCAGGGTTCGTCCTCGGCCAGAGACAATAAGCAGCGAGTTTGACAGCAAAATGAAGAAAGGAACAACATTAAAGCAAAAAGGTAACGAGAACCCAAAGCAGTCGTCGGCAGAACCGGATTTTTTTGCGCTATGTCATATATGTCATATGTTTTCCTCGCCTGTTCTATGTATAGGCGAGATATTCGCGGAAGGTCAGTCACCAGTAGACTTTTACTACTAAAGGAAAATGTTGGCCATCCCTCTGGCCGCGCGATACATTGGAGTGAGTACCTCAGAGATGCACTAGCCGACCTAGGGCGCAAAAATATTCACTCCACTTTGCAAATATAGGGGATCATCACTCAAGTCGCTAAGGAAAAAAAAGAGGACAAGCTGAGACAAAGGCTTTGAATGCTTTGACTGCTCCGCAGTGCTTTCACTTCTTGAGGAATATTCCACGACAACGGGTCCAATGAGCAGATGCCAACCACAAGAGTTCTGTATTAAGCAACTTGAAAGGATTATAAACCGGGCAGAGGCCTACAATTTTATTAGTAATCCCCCTTATCCGCAGCCAGCCTTCAAAATCTGTTCAAACTGACGTCGACTGTATCTAGACCTAGATCTGTGTTCAGTGTTGGGATGACTAGAAGTAGAGATAATAGGACGGAGGCAAAATAGACTGACTTCTCATACAGCCGATGTACCACGCCCTGGTCGAGGCCACAAACGACGGCAGTGGCTACATCGCGAACAGATTCCGAAAAGAACACTTTTCGGAGCTAATAACGACTGTAGCAAACCCTCGACATAAGACTAGATACAAAAAGCGAGCCAGGCAAACAGGTCAGCCGTGTAATACAGACAATCTCCAAGATCAAAAGGAGATGAGAAACAAAGAAAGGACTCAGAGGATATCGGGGAGATGCCTCAAGGAAGGCCGGTCTTCGGTTCGCGAAAGACGGGCAAGCCGCTTCAGTGTACCATGCCGCTACTGACGCGACAGCCGGCTGTTCGTCGCAGGCAGAGAACTGAAGCCAGGTCGACTAATCCTTTTGAACGATTTGAATCACTTGGATGCTATTCCTAGGATAGCAACAGAAGTGGAGGCGGTGAAAATAAGTAACTTGCAAGGACTAGTCCTCATTGAGGCAATACTGCATGATCTTCAGTGCACCAAGTATCAGGAATCGGAATAACGACCTGAAGTACTTGCGTAAGAAATGACGTCACGCCAAACCCCCAGATTGAGGACGGATAAAAGAAACCGAGAACATGGCACCCAACCAGGAGTGATGTCGTTTAGGAATGCTTCGGCTTGCCTCAAGTCACAAATAAACGAACTTGCGAGATCTCTTGTTCGTGGGCGATCGGAGTATTTATCGGGTAAAAAGAAGAAGCAGATTCTGAGGGAGAGAGTGTCGTGGAAAATAATAAGGCCCTGAGCCAAGGCGCGTCTGGAATCTTGTATCTCGAGAGATAGTGAGCTCGCTTACATTATATTATAAGGGTAGGAGTTTATTTTGAAGCAGTGACTCGGAGCCGCGCTGTCCATGACACAATAATCCGTAGAGAAAAAGAAATCCTAATCGACCGTTACGCCCTTCGTTCTCAGGTCGTTCTTTGCCTCTGTTATCTCCTGATAAAAATAAAATTACGTCAGCAATTGAACGGTTTGATGGAGGGGCTCGGAGAAATAAAATAAGCAAGATAATATGGGATTAAAAATCAAAGTGGAGAAAGTTCGACTTGAACGCCGCTGACAGTTCAGTGGGCGAACCGTGTGCAACTTTGTACAATTTGGGTTAAAGTAGTAAAAGGCATCAAACCATCATCCAAGTTTATCGTCCATGTCAGCGTATATCCCCATTGGCGGGTGCCACAAGCTGTCCAAAGCGCAAAAAGAAAGTCGCTGGGGCAGTGAATTGGTTTAGTATCCTGTATTACCACCGTCAATAATATCAGGACCTTGTACCCGAATTAGGCGTTCCGGCACAGATAGGAAGATTCAAGGAACCTATGGGAATGGCTCCAAAGACACAGAACCATAGGATGGCAAGAGTATGTGAAAATGGAAATTACAGACGGTATACATTGAACGAGGTATTCATGGAAATGAATTTGTAAGGAGAGGAAAGTGAAGACCAACCTTAAGTAATTCTTGGTACGCCTCTGGGGTCTCTCTTAGTGTGAAGAGGCCCTTTCCAATCGACCATAGAGAGTAGGAGCCGAACGACACGAGCAGCCACCACGGAAGCTGCATACCACCAAGAAATTTTAGGCCGAGGGGTGTATTTAAAGGCGGCAGCAACATGCGTTATTGGATGGTTCCGAAGGAAAAGTTAACAAGAAAAGAGAGAAATTATGTCAGTACGGCCCAAAATGTATTGAGCCAAAATTTGACCGTACCACTGCCAGTATTTGTTCTGCAATTTGCGCGTCGACAAGGGGAACAGAAAGGAAGTTGTACAAAGTAAGCAGATATGCAACCACGACAACCGTCGCGACTGCTGCTACTCGATGAGCTCGTGCCATAGTAATTATCGATGTAGTAAAGGCACGTTCAGGCCAGCTGAGATTGCGAAATGGTTATGTACAGTGTGCAAGGAGTGGTTGAGGTCGTTGGAAGACGTGGTTGCAGACTGTGACAATGCTACACCGACGTGGCGTGACGTTTGATGGATCAAAATTTCTTTATCTTATCAACCTATGTAAGTAGTTTGGCATTACGTCAACAATATCACTGTCCTTACGTACTGTCATACTATAGGTCTACAAAATCTTTACGATTGATATACAGATCAGGTATA
The DNA here is from genome assembly GCA_015501075.1 of Gymnopilus junonius. Lineage (NCBI taxonomy): Eukaryota > Fungi > Basidiomycota > Agaricomycetes > Agaricales > Galerinaceae > Gymnopilus > Gymnopilus junonius. The sequence continues at coordinate 37,399 of JADNYJ010000037.1, read as the reverse complement.
TTACAGGAAGAAGGGTTATAGGTATTTCCTTCATAAACGAGGCCGGCTTGCCGAAAGAACGGAATTAAAGAACGTTGAATGTCAATAAAACCCAGAGCCTCACGCCTTCACGAGTTGGGTCAAAGTGCCGTTCTTGAATGCTGCTTGAGTATCATCGTTGCCTGCAAAAAGATTAACATGAATACAAAGTTATTAGGATCATCGCCTAACCTCCAATGTGTTTCTGGTCTGAGCAATGCAAGAATCAATATGGCAGTAGGGAAAGAGATACGAGATGTTACTTACTAACGAAGATGTTGGGAACAGTACGTTGTCCAGTCTTCTGAAAGAGGTAAGCCTGGATGTCATCGCCGTCTTCGCGTTCATCAAGCCTGCATTAACCACAGTCAGCTACCACAAAGAATGCGTGTCATTCAAAACGAACTCGTAGATGACAGTCTTTGTATCAGGGAACTCGCTGGTGAGCAGGGCCTTGGCCTTCTTGCTGTAGGGGCACCAGGTCTTTGAGAAAATGGTAATCTTATTGGAGGTAATAGCATCCTATTTCAACACAGACATTTGTAAAGATAATCCTTGAACTCAGGTAATGGGACACACCTCAACGAGTTGTTTGACGCTCATTCTGTGAAATTGTGCTTGCGATGGATTAGATGAAGAAGCTGTTGTAGAGAATAGGGCAAAAGAAAGAGATGCTGGTAGTCGGGCAGAGAACGCTGCAGTTATAAGGCGAGGGATCATCGTTCGCCGATGGATGCTCAGTCAGCACTAATTGTCACAGGGAGCTGTGCACGTGACTAATTACGTGACTTAGTCACCTGATATTAAATAACACCTTTTCTGCGAGTAATATTGGTAATAATAAGGTCCCTTGCGTGGTTTCTTGATGGTTTCCGTCACCTCCTCCACAAGTTTACTGAAGTTCAAAGATATACTTGCTCAGAAGCTCTAATTCCGAGTTGTTGAACATCCCATCACATCGATTAATTATATCCTGCTTGGTCAGTAAATCCCTTTTTACAACTTTTACTTCACACGATATAACAGCCTGAAGGGACTCCTCATCAGACGCCTTCTATAAACATCCTCAGAAGAATTCTCTGCGCCTCAAGTGAGGAGAACAGCTTGGTTCACAAGTACTAATTTCGTCGAACAACGTCAAGTGTTCGTTATCGTTGATTTCCAGAACTTTGACAGGTCCTGACCCGCCTTGTCACTGTATGAGCAAGTCCTGACGATCCGGATCTTTTGCTCGTTTCTATTACCCTTGAACCGTTGATGAACCACTATTCCGAGCTGCACAGTGCCTTTGCTAAGTGATCTGTATCTGCGATAATGCCGACACTACTTATTCCGTCACCGGCGAATCGAAAGATCTGCCGTAATGCGTATCTGTAGATTCCGTACAGGTCATAGGCCCGTAAGATTACGTTGCTTTGGAGTTCGTGTCTTCTAATTTCTAACTGAAGCTTAGGTTCAAACGCGACTTGCGAAGGGCGCGCGCCGCCGAAGACCCCTCGCACAGTGACACCCTCGAAGACATGTTCAGCGTAAACATGGATCATTTTCTTCCATTTAAACAAGTTTGAATTAAGAAATCGAAACTCTTCTAGCTGATTTTGTCACGAACCATATGACTGGGTACCTAGGAACCCTCAAAAATGTGCATGCATACCGCCAATGGCCATACTCGTATGCGGCAGGTCCCCCGTCAGTCGTGACTTGATAGAAGAATCCTAGAGTGTGCATGGAGCGTAAGTTTACCATACTTCTGCCCAGCGGTCACTTGGTCTTACGGTGATACTGCTGTTAAGGCGATGGATACAATTCTGCATTTACCTGGTGTTGACCAAATACGAATTAGCAAAGTAAAGTATAGGCTTACGGAGCAACTGTTTTGACAAGTTGAACCCGTATAGCAGGGCCCTCCCCGACGCAGTCGCGGAAAGAGAAACTGATACGCGAATTTGTACGTGCCATCGCTGTAATTCCACGCTGTCATTTGTGAACTTATGATAAACGTAGCCTTGTCGCGTTTAATGCGCATCTATCAAACCTTCAGGTCATCTTTCAAGGAACAAGGCCAATAAAAGGTAATAATCTACAGTAAGCCAGCTTTTTTTTTTGGATCGGCTATGGATGTCCACAATTTAATTATGCCGGCGCCTCTCGAGATCTCAGCACGTCTGCTTTAAGTAATAATCAAAACAGAAGTATCGGTGTATTGTTTCGGCCGGTTTCTGAGTACGCATTCCTTTCCCTCTGACGACTTCTAGACCTACCTGACTCGAGGGTTGCCATCATTAATTTTCGGCCTTGTCCATGAACAGCAACGGAAAGGGTGAATGGGATTCCGCTTTCCGTTCTTTCCTACGCTGCGAGGGGCGTTGAACACTTTTCGAGAAGCTCTTGGGTGCGGTCTAGTCAAAGTGAAAGGAACTGATGGCCAAGACGATCGCTCGACTTCCCGCGATGCTCCTCACTTAATTACCGCCATCTTCCGTATTACATTCTCTTCTGTTCCTACTCTTGTAATTATACCTTCAATTCCGAGTCTCGAATGTAATCTCTAACCCCCTCCCATTTGTTCCAAATCCTGCCAACCTGCTCATGAAGCCCGAGTCCGAGTCAGCATGGTGATGAGATCAAACGCGCTTCGCCGGGTTAAGATGGTCCTTGACCTTTACTTGGGACTTGTATTGCCTTTTGCTGTTTTGATTGTCTGGCCGGAGATGAACTATAAAAGAAAAAAAAGAGGGCACGAAGGGTGGGCGGCTGGACCCCTGTGGGCGTGGGTGTGCACCCTAGAACATGTACCCGTTTGGATTCTTGATGGAGATTCAATCTCCGTGAACCTGCCCGCTTTGACTTGGAAGGAAATTCTGGCGTCGACACCTCATGTGTCGTAATTTCCGGTTTACTCGTAGAAAAGGGCGTGCCAGTAACAACTTGAACGCCAATTCAATGAACGGTCTTCAAGCCGCCTCTAGCTGGGTCTATTGGGCCTTTCGGCATTCTGGACTTTGCGCTCTATTTACCAATTTCTATTCATCGGCAGGCGTTCCGGTTTGCAGTCATCGACGTTGTCAAATAAGGTTCGTGCGCAGTGTGCACCTCGAGCAATGGCAGGCATCACACATCATGTGCCGATTTTCTCCTTGGCTCAAGTTTTACGGCTCCCGTGCAATGCCTATCTCATAAGGCGGCTAACGCTCAAATGACCACTCTGCTAACAAAATACGGCTTCTAAGCGACCGCCCTCACCGGATGGGGTGCATACCAAACTCTTGATTGTATTACTTTCATGTGAAGGCTAATTCTGGTGCTCCAACTTTAGGACATGCTACGAAGTAGGGCTCCTTTGTATCGGCAGAATTTGATCGAGGAATTTTCAGTCACCGGTGTCAGAGATAGCTATTCACTTCGAGCATGGTACAGCGACGCAACGGTTACCTCTACACCGGGCGGAATAGGACAGACTGATAAATCGAGCCGGCTTTTCACTGGTCTATTAGCATGCCGATGCATGACGGAATAGCACAGCACGGCAAAGAGTGCATCTCCCCCGTGCGCTTACGGTAATTATATCTTATCGGTTAATATAAAATTACGAGAGGAGACGCTCGTCAATCATGTTTCTCCCTTTGGTCTGTCGTCAGAGGAATTGAGTGCTCATAGGATTAATCATCCCTCGAAGGGCACAATACCTCGCTGCTTGAGAGTTTCCTCGAGTCATCTACCTTTGTTTACCTAATCGACTTGAATGCTTGAATGTTCCCTTAACATGGCTGGTAGCCAGGTGAACTGCCCGGTAATCATTTTATTTACAGACTCACGATCCTAGCAGTAGACCTATAATTTTAGCATTTTCTTAGGGTAGCGCAGAGCGCCCCGGAGGACCCGATGGACCACGGTAAACTTGGACGTCTCCCAAGGTGTGCGAGCCCGACTGGTTCTCTGAAAGCAAGTTCGATATACGAGAATGGTAGGGTAGATCCAAATGTTTAATCGATCCAGAATAGCTAGAAGATCAAAACATGTAGTTGCTATTCTTTCTCAAAACCGTCACCGACCCAGTGTTCGCGAAGGACCGCGGGAGCATAGGAGTAAGCTTGCCAGCAAAGGAGAGAACCTCTATCTTCACGCGTGGAAAAATTTGCCCGGGTTTCGACGTTTAAACAGCACATGCCTCTTGTCAATAGAAAACAACTTGCTCTTCGAAGAGTCGAACGAAACTAGCGCTGTCATGATGGACAAAAATATGGGTGAGATTGCACTTGGCTTACTTCTCATCAGGTCCCGGGGCAGTGGGATAGTCCTCAGTTTTCCCGGGCTTCCAGCGAGCTGTACAGCTTTAATTGACTGGTATTAACCCCTCCTATCCCTGAAATATCATCTCCAAGCCGTAAATGATATACTTATGTGGCGCACTATGTGGGACTTTCCCTCATCACTTTCTCAGGCTATAATGGCAATTTGCGACATAGGAAACTCTCGTCCTTGGCTTCCTAATGCAGATACTATTTAACCGAAATCTTAAAAATCACTCAGTGCACTATTTAGACTGAATTGCTCGCTAGAATGTGTCAAGAGGTTACACCGAGAGTATGATGTATGATAATCAAGTGGACAGGACGCACCTCGGCCTTCGTTAGAATTCTTCAGCTTCCTTTCTTCTTGCCACGGCCAAAAAGAAATCGTACCACTGACTTAGGAGATCGTATTAATTTATATGGTATTGAGTTTACTATAGAGATTCGGTAGTGTTTCTATTTTCTTAAATCATAGTATTGAATACTATCATTGAGTACGATGTGATCAACCTGTAACCTGACTATTACCCTTTTGCTTTCCGTCACTATCGATCTGAGAAAAGTATCGCGTCTTCTTTCGCTAATCGCAAGCGACTTCAAGTATTTCCCAAGACGATGAAAACCAAGACGATGAGCAACTATTCTGAGTTACTGAGCTTTGTTCTAAATATAGCTCGTAAGAACGATCTTACTGGCTAACTTCACGAAAGTTCACAACGATCTGCTTTTCTACATCGGCCATCGGAATGTGGATGGGATAATTACCTTAGCGAATATGAAAGAACTCCCAGCATCTCCTCCCAACTCAGAATCCTGTCGTACGTCTAGTCAAACTGATCTGCACGATCAAGATGCTTAAAGCACACGTCCTTCTGGCAGATGGATGTACCTGGTGCAGTCTCCCTGGAAATTTTTAGAACTTGGTGCGAAGGATTCAAACGTCAGCTTAGGAGAGGTGTTCTTTCTCTTGCCAAAAAAGACTCTCGGATTTAGTGCCTTTATCTCCAGCCAGAGTTATTCTTGGGAAGGTATACATGCAGAAAGCCAAGAACTGGCCGAGTCCCAAAGTGGTCATCGCCAACGCAGCACTGTATGTGAGGTATAGTCATCGTGAGTTTATCTACCCCACAGCTGGCTTGCAGTCTCCACGGCTCAAGGAATTTCTGAAGGTTAACCAAAGGTCGAGGTGTGCCTCGCACATAAAAATGATCGACATGCCGTGATGATGATTCCGCCAAAACACATTCTCATCGGTATGTGCACAAAAGAAAGTCACCTGGCCGCTGGGGCTCATAGATAAAAATCAATCCGAACTGATTCAAAATTCTTCACAGAACCCTCTTATCTTTTTCTAGCGGTTCATTTCGGCCTCGCCAACAGAAGCAAACTGCAGTACATGCACACTCGTGCGACCTTGGACCCAACCTTCGACTTCTTTTCTCCGCCGTGTCATGTTAAGATCTCAATCCGTTTTTTTATGAGCTTCTTAAATTCTTGTCGGTGTGTACCGCTGCTAGAATGAAGTATGCCGTGGTCATGGAACTTTACAAGCCGCGATACTACTCTCCAGGAATCACTCGTGTGTCCATTCGAGCAACCCCGCGTGGTTGAGGACACTATCTTCTCCACAAAACGGCATATGCATCAGAAGAAAGACCTAATTGCCGTCGTCATAATCGCCCTACACCCAGTTTCCTTTACGCTGGGTTGTGGATTTCATGGCGCTGAGGTCTGGAACAACCAATGGGTGTCATTTTATTGGTCTTCTCCACTTATTCTCGGAACTTGCACTGTCAAACAGGCTCTTTTATGATAGCAAGAAAGGTCTTAAAGCGCTCAGACTTCGTCTTGGAATTTTGAATGTAGTTGTCTCGTCGTATCGGCCCTGTATCCGATTAATTGAAGTATGTTCAACGGCACAGAAGAAGAATTGTCAAGTGGACGCTTCCGCCGGGCACATCTGGGAAAAGGGCCATCGAGGCTCGACTCGCCCCATTGACGGTGATCGTATGTATCCCATAAATACTGTAAACTTACCAAATATACCACAGCGTGGTTGTGGGCTCACATGCCTAGGAATGCGACCATTTGATAAGGAATCACAGCCTATGAGGCGTCGTCTCGGATTTGCCTGATATTGATTCTAGAAGGCGTAGCAGCCGATTATCTTGTTGACGGCAAGTTTACTGAACAGATAGCAATTAACCAGCAACACGGGTTTTGGACACTAGTGAAACATACACGCAAAAAAGGAAGTATACACAACAGAAGAAAAAGAACGGACAAACGAATGTAAAACACATCCATACAAGTCGCTCAGTGGACGAAGCGTGCAGTATCACTAGTGTATAGTAGGGGTTGGAGTAAAAATGAGCTCACGATTATAGAAAGTCCATCCAAAAGACAGCCTTAAAAATCGTGCGTACTCAGAATACGAAGTGGTATGTAATGGGTAAAACAAAGTCCAATAGAAAGTCTCGATGATATACGTCAAGCCGATTCAGACAACCTGTCCGGAACAAAAAAAAGTAAAGAGCTGCTGCGACGAAATGGACTGATGGGGGGTAGTTGGCCATCTAGAAGGCAAGCATAACTGCACCAGCGATAGCCGACAGAACGACAGCGGCGATGCCACCTGCGGAGTTGCCGAGGCTGAAGCGGTATGACACAGCGCTAGAGAAGTTGGAAGTCGTGGGGAGAGCGGAAGTGCTCGTCGAACCAGGTGCAGTGGACGAAGGGGAGACAACATTCGTGGACAATCCGGTCTGCGCAGTCGAAAGACCAGACGCAGTGCTAGATGCGTAACGTATTATTAGCTTATTTTGTGATAAAAATAGACAAAGAAAAAAAGACGTACGTGACAGGCGTAACACTAGCACTCACTGAAGTGCTTCCGTGACTGGCAGAGGACGTCGAAGAGGACGTCGACGAAGGTGTTATGCTAACAGTGACAGCGCCAATAGAGAAGTCGCCGGTAGCGTCAAAGATATTGGTAATGTTTCCGATATCGACTGCCTCCAATGAATATCCATCACTGCAAAAGAGGAATACCATCAGAGCCTGAAAACCAGCCACGGCAAACACATGTGCAACATACCCGACAGGCACAATGGGGAGAGTGAGGGAGACCGTTCCAGCAGTGGGATTCACATTGTTAGCAATGGCAAACGAATTGTGGAATGCGGTGTTAACGAGCTCAAGAGAGAAAGTCGCTCTGAACCAGGCGGTCATTAGACTCTTGAAAAAGGTTTATTATTCATTCTAACTTACGGGTCATTGGGAGCTGAAGTCCAGGTAATGGTAACGTTTCCTCCTGAGGTCGGGCCTGTCGGGATGTTGAGCGTGAGGGCTGAAGCAAGTGGTACGACTGCGGCGGCGAGGAAGCTAGCATGACGAATCAATGTACGACTCGAACCTTCACAAACTCTAGGAGAACATACGCAAACTTGCTGAACATTTTGGGATCGTGAAGTCGGACGACGGGAATTACTGAAAAGGACGTCAAGTAGAACGGTGAGAATGGGCACGAACAACGACGACCATCAAGACTACGGACTTTAAATTTGTAGCTTAGGCGAACAAACACGCGTAAGCAACCTAGGAACGGATCACGTCAACCTTGTTCTAATCTTATCCTGTTCATAAATAACAATTCTACAGAATAATGTTCTCGACGTCTACAGGAGTACGTAGAATGTGGTCGAAAGCGCTGTATGGCCCGTCTCCACTCAAAGATCCACAAAAATCAAATCTCTACGGACTCGCTAACAAGATTATAAGTCTATGCAGTTCTAGGACGTAACAATCCATCTGCAACAGTCAATAAATCTGGCGACGTCAAGGAGTGAGAAATTTTCGTGAGAGACGGCTGACACGTTGAACGTAGATCTTACTTCGTCAAAAGGTCGTGTGTCGTTGAAACAACTCTCCCAAACCTCATTGACAGCACGTTCAGCTGCAGCTTCGTTAGGGCATGCTGGATTTGCAGCAACAGACTCCACAGCTCGTCGACGTACACAAGCCTGAAGGAGAACCAACACAGCCTGGTGAGCAACTTTTTTTATAGATGACGTAAACGGGAAATAGCGCACTTGGTGTTGCTTCGAAAATGATATGAAGCCCCGCCGCAGTTCGCGTGTAAACCGACAGTCTCCACTAAGATTATTAGCCCGAATCTGACGTGGTGAGTACTGGTTGGGACATATTTTTGAAGAGATGGAAGTTGCAGGACTAACTTCACTGCATGCATGATGCCGAAGGTTCGCCCAATCTACTTTGAACCGGCAATGGTCATACATGTGCAAGAGCTCGTGCGTAATAGTGCTTTCCATGTGCTGTTGGCTGAAGAAGTGGCCAGCACACAGAATCACGGCGCCGGGATCAGGTGTAAACCCACCAGCCTTGCTCATATCGCATGGTGCGCAAAGGATATTCGAAGATGGGACTTCACAACCAGAGAGCTTCAGGTGCTTGAGCATGAAGACGACAATAGGACCTATGTAGTAGTGCAGACAGGTCAGAATTTACGTTTCAAACGTACTAAACTGCAAATACTGAAACTCACTATAGTTCATTAGGTATTCCTTCTTCCTTTCGCATTCCCGAATCTGATGCTGTCGCAGGTCCGCAAGGCGTTCGTCATCGGTAACACCAAGGCCGGTGACAAGCATAGCTTTCTGCCGCCATCTCTCGAACGCACTGGGCTGCGGTGCAGGAGCAGAGGTGTCCTGGGGAGAGGAAAGGTCTTTCGGGGAGTCGTTCATCACCCAACACGGCCGTTCCTGCTAAATCATGTAATTTTTCGTGATCTTTCCCACGGGCGTATTACTAAATTTGAACCCTTTGCCATCCTCTTTGACCGTGACCTCGACCTTCTGATGGCAAAAACCTTCGACAACCTCGATAGATAAGAAACCTTAAAGAATATGAAAATCAGGTCCCGTAGTTCTGGGTAGGGTTGGTGAATCTCGCTTCGTCCAGTCTCCAATGCTGTAACTTCGGCGGAACTCTTCCAATTACGAAATTGTCTATGGCAGAGTCGCGACACAGAGCGTGCATACTGAAGGGGCCCAGAGAGACAAAATTACAACAATTCTATGGCCCATATTGTTCCCTCGGACGATGTACTATGTCCTTGGACAAGACACGTCTACTTTGCTCAGGTTCAGCGGCGTTCTTTGCTCAGAACTCTAATGATGTTGTCAATCCTAGAAGTCTTTCTCGCTTTCTCTCAGACTGTCTTATTGTCGACCGCATATGGCTCTAGAATGTCTCAGTGTCGGGATATGACATCCCCAAGGCCCCTGATTACCGTAATCGTTTGTCAACTTCAAGTCAAATTTCGGCCATTCGTGCTTTCCAAATTCGAGTTCTGCTCAGGTCGATATCAGACATTTGGGGACAAATTAAATTGAATGACGCAGAGAAAATACCACAGCGACTTGATCAGCAGTCTTTATCGTGTGCGCCATGCCAATCGCCACACATTATCTTGCTTTTTTCTGACGACAATGTGTATCCTTCCAGACGACCTGCCTCCGATGACTAAATTCCGATGAAAGAGGCTTGTGTCGACTGTTTGCTTTCAGACAGACATAGCCATGTGGTTAGGCGACCCACAATGCGCAAGTTCATTACCTCTGGGGAAAGTGGAGTCCTCGCCTTAACGTTCTGCCTTATACAAGCTTCTCCTTACCAGAGCGTAACCTCAAAGACGACTCCGACTCTATCGACGTCCCAAAATGGCTTTTTGAGACTCCAACAAATTTCGAAGCTACACGGTCAGGGCATACACCCTTAGTATATCTAACAGAAGTGTATTCTTGTCGATCTACCAACTGCGACTATTCGGAATCTCGATCAACCCGGCTCAGCTGGCTCAGCTCGCGCTAAGCGACAACTTTGGCGGTGGACGCGAAGTAAGGGTCGCGGAATGCTGTGTAAATCCTGAACAAGAACTTAGCCAGCCAGGACTAAGGCACGAGGCTTCTTACCCCAGGGTTTTTGCCGCGCGCGAAGGACAGGACCCCTCAAGGAAATCAAGTGCATTTGACTCCTGAACATTGATGTAGTGCGCCGATGTTGAATACTCGTCGACATAATCGATTTTTTTCTTCAGTCAAAAGCCGGAGAGTACCGAGGTCCATGGCAACTCAGAAATTCACCGGGACTGTCTTTTTGAATTCTACTCAATTTTCGGATCACTGAAGCTCTGATTGGGAGCAACGGCTTGAGCTTTTGCTGATTCGTCGGGGGGTGCTGGCCTTGCCATTTCTTCTGGACTTTGGAAATTCGAACTCATGCGCAGCTGTGAAAAGTTTCTTATCAGCTGCTACTCCTATGACCCTATTGGTATTTTTGGGTCTACTACCGATTGTACCTCTTTTGGATTCTTCCTGCACTCGTCTCTCGCCGGTTACAAATGCGGTTGTGTGCTCTTCTCAAGCCACAATAAGGCCCAAAGGAATTGGAATATATTGATCTTCAGAGCTGCCAAGACCGCGCCCGATAACTCCACTACAATATTATCCTTGGACTCCACTGCACTATCCAGAAACCAAACTTTGTTTGACACTATGCCCATCCCGTCCAGACGACGCAAAGTGCATCATGCCGCCCCGCCTTGTAATACATGTACATAAGCACAGAGGGACTTACTCATTGCAATTGCTCTAAGCTTTAACGTGAGTAATACTGTATGCTGTTCCACCCGCACTTACCAATGTTATTAATCAGAACTAAAGTTCGACTTATGAATCACCTTGTTATTTGAATTTTCTCGCACGACACGCAGCAGAGTCACTGGTCAGTCAGTCAGGTCTCTCTGTAGACTGTGGGGGTGACCATGCACACAATGCGGCGATTGGACGCGCTTGGCGGGTGCAACGACACGCGCGCTGATGCGTAGTACAAAAAGGAAATGAACAACTCTATCGCATAAATCTGGGTAAATTGGGCTTGAGCGTGAGATGCGTTGGTCCTTCCCGCGATGTGCCGAACGCGACGTCGCACACATACCGCTTTTCTGTTTCTTTCATGAATTTCCAACCACACCGGCACCCGCTGTCTAGACTGTCTGTCCCTCATCGACCTTTCCATGTCGCGTTCCTTCCCTGAGAAGGTGATCTGGTACTCTGAGTCTGAGCACTGTTGTCACAGTTGACAAGTCGGCTGTCTGTTATCTATTACTGATTGGCGGTACCCACTCTCACGAAGGTCGGTTCCGTCGGGAGAGTCTGACCCAAGTCTAAGGCGACGTCTCATTTTCTTCAACACCTGATAAAATATGGAAAGCTCCCAGAGACGGTCTGCCTGTCCGACTGACTGAGGCAATTATTCGAGATTGGGAAGGTCGCATGCGATTGTCTGGCTTAGTTGTAAAATGGCATCGGACCCGCGTTCTCTTTGCACATTCTGCTGGAACCCAGAAGCATACAATGGGCTATGTCGAGTTGGCGTAGACAATGGAGCTGAAAGTGGCGGTGGTTGAAATGTTTGCGCTCGCACAGCGTTCAGCCCATCACAACGCGTGCGCCATCCCATGACCCAAGCCTCCAGGAAACTTATTGCCATATTCCGTCGCAGCGTGCTCTCAATTTGATTTTGTCTTGGGAAAGTGCTGTGAAGAGGAGTCATCTAATACGCAAGGTTTCGTGATCCCGCTACCCCCTCTCTTTTCGACTAGAGCTTTAATAGAAGGTAGATGCATCGCCGTGGGTGGCTTGTCTAATAAAAGTTTCTAATAAAAGTTGTGCTGCCCTCCTGAACGTTGCAATGCATGTGTAAACCATCGGCCGTAAAGACCAACTTCTCTTTTTCGGTTTGACTGGGTTGCTCTCCATCATATCTTTTTCTCTATAAAAAATTTGTTGTCCATTACTTGGTAATGCTTTTTATTAATTATAGATGAATGATGCTTCTGTGCCAGTTCTGAGTAGAACTTATATGCTATGCCTTTATGATACCAAATACTGCGCCCCTAAGCTTCTGGGAGGAAGATCATCCTCCAAATGATGAAACATTTTATCTCGACAGGAGGATAACTGTAATTTTACCCAGCTCCCTCGAGGCAGGACAATATTGGTATTGAGTGTGAGAATGTACAAGGTATCTCGAGCACAGCCAGGAGCTACGGTGTCATAGGCTCTGCAAAAACTAGAACAGAACCCTACATAGAAATCGTCTGAGGGGTGAGACTTTGGCAAGCTCTTCGAAAAGTCAAGGCGCTCTACAGGCCTTGAACGGTCGTTCTATTTAAATCAAAGCTTGGGATTCGTCCAAACAGGTGCCCGTTTCTGTTGTAGGCACGTTAAAAATAGGTATTGTCCATTCATAACGAAAGGTAAGGAATAAGAACTGGAAGGGGTAACCCACCCCCCAGTCTTTGGAAGAGAAGCGGGAATAAAGAAAAGGTTGTAAGGTACTCACCTCGGAGAATGCCTTCAAACCCTCCTGCAGGTTGTTGGGATCAGTCAGCTAAAATCATCTCGCAACTTTGAGCATTGTAAATGGACTTACCTTTATGTTAGCGCCTTTGTAGACTTGTTTGCTCTGCGGACCCCATGCATGTGTCAGGACTGTTTCCGTGAAATTGTGCTTCTGCGACAGTAATAATGCGGCCTTCGTTGATTGCACCGCGTCTGGTGAGTTTGCCACAATCTGCTCCGCTGTAGCTAATGCCGTCCTAATTAATTCAGAAGCTGGAACTATTGTATTGACACTGTTCGGAGAAAGCAAAATTTGAGCCACATGTATCTGTCATCGTTCATGCAATTGAAATGCCGTTCTGTGTTTACAAAAGATTTTTTTGGAATGTGGGCAAGAAGAAGGCGGGGAACGGGGACCAAGGATCCACTGCGTGATCCTGAATGGTGACAGTAAAGGAACGAAATACTCACAATCCGAAACGGTCCCTAGCCTCCGCCGCGTCGACGGTTCTACCACTAAGAGCATTTCTGCTGCAAGCTAAATTTTGTAACAAGGGATGATCAGTCGGTTAAGTCGGCAACCCTAAAGCAAGGCAAAAACCATCACATCCCTACCTGATGTCCAGCTATCTTTGCCAACCGAGGAATACCTGTAATTTGGGTCCAGAAATAAACATGACATCGACTTTCCTCGGCGAAAATGCCTTCCAGACATTGACGTTGAAGGCCAGTACTTACCACCCTGTATAGCCACTACGCCGCGCTTCACCTCGGGAAAGGCGAATTTTGCACCTACAGTGGTAATTACGATATCACAATTGACGACCATCTCCAGTCCGCCGCCGTAGGCGCCGCCATTAACTGCCGCTATGATGGGCTTCACGGATTGCCGTCTCGAAATTGATCCAAAACCGTGTACGGTAGCCACTACCCCTTCTTGTTCGTTGGATTTTCCACTCTGTTGGTCATTATTCCATCTGGAAAGAGTTTGATTCAAAGAAATGATTATTGAAGATGAGTCATCGCCGATCGAGTGCGCCACACATACGCTTTCAAGTCGGCTCCTGCGCAGAAGAGCCTTCCCTCTCCAGTCACTATGACAACCCTGCAAATATGATATCATGGATGATTAGTGAACGTTTACAAATGCAAATCGGTTTTCCGCCGATGTATCGCGTACCATAGCTCGGGTTCGTCCTCAAACCAGTCGAGAAGCCTCTTCAAGTCGTCCGACATCTGAGGCGTCATCGCGTTGAGCGCGCTGGGCCTGTTAAACTTCAAAAGTAAGACATGACGACTGGGAAATTCGACCTTGATTTCTTCCGAATGTTGTGGAGGTTGTAGAATCATCCTTGACGGTCGTAGATAGATGTGTGTGCAAGAGAAGGCCCCGCTGTATGTTTCTCCGCAAAACGTGGGATCATGGTGGGGAGATAGCTTCCATTCCGGCAATACCGGCTGAATTTCATCCCGGATGCCTTGTCCAAAAACAAGTCCACCCGATGCGCGTCATTGGTCTGCGTTGGTCCTATCAATCATGTGTGGAGTGTAGGCAAGGAAATAAATTGCCCGACGAGAAGCGAAGTGACTCCATTTGCTTGAGAACATGGATCCAAAGACCTGGACTGTTTAACGATACTTTGGTGGAGGTCCGAGGCGTACCGGAACAAGTTGGAGATGCGGGGAAACTAGCCTGGGCAGAAAAGCAACCTGCAGAACCCAGGAACCCGAGGCGACGGAAAGAATAATCGATAATCTTATCGACACCATCAAAAATGCACACCGAACGGGCAAACGGGACGATTTCCGTTCATTCAACTCCTTTCAAGTCATCGAAACAAAAGAGAAAGTGAAAAGGCAAGATGCGATCATGTTACTATGATGGTACATATACAACGGATGGTATGACTTCATTACTCTCCTCCATTCTTACACACGCGTATCAAACACCATCCATCCTCCCTGCGAAATAAATATCGAAATAGTACAGCACGTTGAAGGGTAGTGTATGGTGGGGAGACGAGGGGTGGTGCAGTATTATAAGTCGGAATAACTTGAAAGCGATAGCGAAACAATAATGCTGAACAGATGACGATGCAATGACGAAACAGATTATGTTGGTAGGGAATGGATGCTGAGAGGAATGTGTGGTCAGTAAGATGAACAGTAACGAAGCGCCCACACAACTCACCACACTGCAAACAAACGTTTACTTGAAAGGGCAGTTGGGGGAGTGGGATCCACGCCAGCCGCAGTGGCAGCATTGAGGGGAGCTGTGGTCTGAGCAGGAGCTCGACGAAGATGCTGCTTGGTTGGAAGTGCTCGCAGAGAAGGACGCGAAGGCGGAGACGATGGCAGCGGTGATAGAGTGCATTGTGAGTGGTAGTGGTTTGGTTGGTTTGTTAAAGGGCTGCTGGGTGCTCGACTGAGTGAATGCGACTGCAGGGAATGGGGAGATGGGCAAGAAATTTGACGGCCTTTTATGGCTTTTCACGAATGATTGAAATCGGAATTGGCCATGGCTGTATCGAAGGCCGCTATGGCTTTTGTGGCGTCCTAGTCCCGTGGCTCCGTTCCAGCCGTTGATATGACAAACAAATTGGGATGTCCTCGTTTAATGGTAAAAAGGACAAGTCCAAATCTCAATCAATTGGTGATGGGCCCTCCTCCCGATTGGGACATCAGCTTGCTTTTGAATTGATCACCCCACTTCGGGAACCGAACCGCCACAACCGAACCAGCTCGAGATCCACCACCAACTCATCTGCCCACTGCCTAACGCGGCTAGCAATCACAGCTGCCAGATCTCATCCTTTCCTTTCACCTTCTTTTAGGATCCCGGTGCTGCGGCCCCGTTCAGGAAGAAAGAAACGCGTCTGATCACAGGAACAGGACACGTTGATCCTATGAGCATCGACAAGGATGCTGGCCGTTGGCATCTTGAAAAGGTCGGGCTCTCACAATTCGGTCACTCCACATTCCGCTTCAACGAGAAGGAAGCACCACAGGAAAAAAAATGCAAGGGCAGGAGAACCTGTCAATTGTCCTTGCGTCAAAAAAGCCCGGTATGTCGATCGCAAAAATAAGAAACCTTCAGGGCATTCCAATACTCCGAGTTTGAGATTAACAGTTGCGATGACGCCAGAGCTAATAATGCAGGCCGTATTCGTCCAGATAACAAATGCTTGATGTGATGGCGACCTTCCTCTTGGAGAGAGAGCAGTATATCCCTTTCAGTATTATTGTTTCACAGGCGCTATGGCAAAACCAATAATGAGATCAACCTTTGAGTCATCGTGTACTCCACACACAGGGTCGGGCGACAAGTCACTACGTGAGAAGCCGCGCCATCCGCCCTTCCAATATTTGCGCAATTAAGATAAATTGCTGCTGGAGACATTCTTCGCATTCGTTTAATAGTTGACTGAACTCAATGCAACAGAAAAATATCAAGGAAAACAAATGAGACGCGCCTTTGAGGCCGAAGATAAGGCGTTACGAAGGCCCGGCAGCATCAATAAGGGAAAAGGAGTTTGATTTCAAGGGGAACGATGTAAGAAATCAACCTGAATCGAATTAGGCAGGTTCTTGGGTGCACACAACCATGGCTGTGGCGTTGTACAAGGTTGTGCAAAACCCATTATTCCGGCATCCTCGGGAACGTTGCAATTTCACCCACAAGCGAGTTCGTCTTTTTCAACTTCCAGAACATACCGTATGTGTTGGATTGACAGAACATACAGAAATCGGACTTTGCGGATTTTGACAGTGCCTAAACATTCGACTAGATACATGATCGAGGCGTTGAATGAATTTCGGCAAGCGAAGAAGGGGTGTTATGACTTGCAGCATGTAAAGTTTGTTTTTCCTCCTGCACGGCTTCGCGTGAGCTCTTTACTTCAAGAAATGGTAAGTCTCATCATTGACTTAAAATAATACATACTTGTAAAATACGTGCCCGAAATTAACTTCACCTCACGCCCTCATCCTCCGATACCAGTGATCTTCTTATCCTTTTTCTTCGGCGCTTCTTTATACCATTCTGGAACCTCGTTGGCCTTGGGAATGGCCTTCTTCCGTAACTCACGTAGCTCTCTCTCCTCCTGCTCTGCCTGCTCCTTCCTTTTTTCTTCCATGAGTCGCGTATTTTCGCGTTCTTTTTCTCTCACCATGTCGTCAAACTTATGCCGTTCTCTCAACCTCTCTTCGGTTTCCCACTTGATAGGAAGCGGCACAATCGGACGAATGTTCTCTTTCCGAAGCACCAATTCCGCCTCTTGAGCTGCGTGTATTGCCTTGAAGTCAGGGATTGGTCGCTTCTCCCTTTGTGATCTTGATCGTGAATATGAACTCGTGCTTTCGTTCCCAGGATTTCCTTTGCGCGTGCGGGTCTCGAGACGAGAGTCTGTCTGCAATTTAAATTCGACAGGCCGTGTGGCATGCAATGGGGCGTGAAGAACCTGAATATTGGGCAACAGGAAAGAGCAGTCATTATGCGAAGTGGAAAGGAAACGTTGCACAAATGTTCTCTTACCGTTTTGGAATGCGATAATGAAGAAGCTGCCTTATTTTTTCCCTTAAGCGACGAGGCTTGTTTCCCCGGGTCGATCGTATCGTAATTCCATGCATTCCGTTGATTGCTCGTGGAAGAACTGGAAAGAGAGCCAGCAGTCGACTTTGACGCGTGCCGTACAACCTCATTCACACTCTTATCCGTTTTTCCGACTTTGATGACCGGTGCCTGTGCGGTGGTTTTCACTCTGGCCTGTGGCTTATCTCTTGCCGTCGAGCTAACCGTTACAGAGTCGGACGCGGTTGATTTAGTCAGCGTTCGGGATGATGGTCGGGAAGGGATTGACCGAGTGCTCGCATTTGACCCTTTGACAATCGTAGAGCTTGCGCTCGACGCGTCTGTCGCGTCAGACCTGCTCTTCTTTCGCTGACGGGTCTCAGCAGGGACAGATACCGGCCTCTTGGAGGAGGGTCGCAAAGGTGACATCGGCTTGCTAGCCGGTGGGGTGGGAGTCGGTGGGCGGAGAGTCTTTCTTGGTGAAAGCTGTGATACGGTCAATGGGCCATCACCATGATCATCAGCGGCCTCTCGTTGGGCGGTTTTCATCTCCGTGCCTGTCTCGGAGTCTTGATGGAAGTACACCTGCTGCACCTGAGACTGCACGGGCACGTTCATGTCTGGAATAGTATCGGAATCATGTAGACTAGGACAAAGAGAAACATAGAACATGTCAATATTTTGGAACGTGATGCCAGATGTCGAACAAACCTACCCAAAGGAGGTGATAAGCTCTTGACTGTACTGCAGCAAACGCGCTGCAGCCCCATCAGCCGCCAGAGAGGACATGCTTGTGTCGGCTAACGATTTCTCATCTCCATGGAGGTCCTTGGGTATGTCGGATTGGCTCTTATGTGAGAAAACATGGCTTCCGATGGTGGTTGGACTGGTTCCGGTAGGAAATATCGCATTGTTTTTGTCCTTCGAGTTGGAAATGGCCTTCACTTTGTTATCCCGCCTTCAGCAATTTTCTAATGGGTGGGAAAAACAAAATGTCAATCAGACATCAGGTACAGTTGCTGAAAAAAGGCATACCTGCCGCATCCTGGTTTGTCTCTCCCGTTTCTCTACGCGTGTATTGAGCCGCACTTTCTCAAGAGATGTCCTTCTAAGCCCCTTCGGCATGTGGGAGCCCGCCCCAACATCAACAAGTTCCTGGCGTTCATCTGAGGAACGAACGTGCAGATCTTCAGCAAATAAAGAATCAACCTGTGCCCTGAGTGCCTCCAGGCGCGCACCAGCGGGTGAACCTTCAGCGGGAGGAAGGTGGGGGATAGTTGGCGTGATAAATCTCGGTCTCGGTTGGCAGATAACCTTTGTGTTGAGTTTGGGGCGCTGAGTGCACGGCATAGGCTTCTCTTCCTTCAAATCCGGCACCTTGTTATCGGCATAGTGGGTCGAAGCTGTCGGAAATGAAAGTGGACTATTGGAATGCGGCTGAGTTCGATTCTGGATAGCAGGTGTAGGTGTCACCTGGGTGAGCGTCAGAGGCGCGTTTGAGTGTGTAGGTGGTGAATTAGGGGGCCCTGCCGAAAGGTTAACGCCTTGAAAGAAGTCCAGACCATCGTCGGCCAAGAGATCACCCTCTGGAATGGATCCAGGTATTTGAAAGGAGAAAGATGTGTCCGATACATCTGGAAGGTGCCTCAGACTGATCTCTCCACCAGAATTGCGCAGAGGCATGATAAGACGGCGTTGTACAGTGAAAACAGAAGACAAAGAGTGCACTCAGTTGACCTAGTGCCTTTTCTAGCTCAAAAATTGAGTTATTTCGAAGGAGGATGATGAAGTTCGGGTTCAAGTTGGAAGTGGCCGACTCGTCGTCGTTGTTGACAATGTCCAGTGTCGCAGTGGCCCGTGACGCGTGACCGTTGTTGAACGCGTAGAACGTTCTCTTATGCACGTGATCGAGGAAAACCGTGACTTTGCGGACTTCCAAACTTTCGCAGCCGCCAGAATCAGAAATTCGAAACGCATTCTCATCCTCCTCGTTTTCAAGTTATTTATTCTATTTATTACTGCATATTGAGACCATCTATCTTTTTCTCGAGGAGCATCGGTCCTCGTATCCGAATCTTTTTGTTGACGATGATCCGTTCTGCATTTTTATCAATTGGTTGTATCCAAGTCCTTCTCCAGTTGGACAACTCCAACGCTTAAATGTGTCGGTAAAATGAGGAAGCGTGCTCTTTCGAACCGGTACATATCAAGCTGGCATTAATTCCCGTGTCAGCAAGCCAGCTCGCCGCCACATTTAATTCACGGAAACCAGTGTACGGAAATTGTCACTGCATGAAATTGTCATACTCTGAAAGTGCGGTCCGAAGTTCCTTTTCTCCATGTATCGCACTGACACCTTTGATGCTTGCCCGCGAAGAGTACGCAAAGAGGACAGCTTTCTAACTTGCCAAGAATACCAGACAGCTCCAGGCCGATCGAAGACTATGGCTAGCGCGCAAAAGCCGTCTGGAATTCATGTTGAACAAGGAGAGGCAAGGAAGAAAAGCGAATGCTTTCCATTTTAGAGGCTGACATCATTTGATCGGACCACACAAGAAAATAAGCATCCCGTTGCCACAGGTCCCTGTGTACTGTTACTACTGTATACTTGGCGAGCTGGTCCTCCGAGTCCCAGAATGACAATTATGTTGACAAATCCAGTAGAAATGTCCAGGTGCACCTAGAGGACAATTCATGACGTGAGCTGTTCCTTTACCTTGGCTCATCTCCTCGTGGTAACTTTGCTTGACACCGCAAGTTGAACGCAAGTCTCGGATTTAGCACAGTTACTCACGGCCATCGGGCAGATGCGTAGAATGCGCCTCATTCTGTGAACCCAGAAAGTCAAAAATTTTCACTTTCCCGTTCACCTTCACCTTCTGGAATATTTCCTGTGTTGCCAAATACTTGATAATTATCTGGTCTCTTCTTCTAGTATCACCTACACGACGTCTAGACTAAGTAAGTGCATCATCTGGAGCAGTCGCTGCCTTGCTAAGGGCGTTATCGCGCTTCTTGCTCCTGGCATCCGAGGACGAACTGCAAGTCAAATTGGCAAATATTAATTCGGTTGCTATTCTTCGGGTTGTTTCTTCCTATCAAGCACCTTCCCTCACATTATACATGGAGCTTATCCAGCAGGACAGCGGGAACAAGCCTATGTACGATAAACACCTGGCACCGAGGCTTGATTCAAAAGTTCTAGCTTCAAATTTGAAACCCGCTCGTCGTCCCCCGGTGCATGAGCCCATTTCGCATCAGGAGAAGCTTCAGCCTTACTTTGCTTCGATATTTGCTCTGATCGTGATAGATTAGGTGCGTCATTTCGACTCGGATGCGCTGTACAGTCTCGACCAAGAAAAGTCTCCTGAGTACCAGCGTACGGACGAGGATGGTCCACTGTGGACTAATTCCACGACTTGACCTGGCTCGCGAACTAGTTCCGACAGAATTTCCAAGGCACTGTAACCTTGCGACTGAACCACGCTAAGCCTGTGGAGAAAGAAAAGTCCATGTTTCCTGGTCGCAGATATCCGATAAAATCAGCGCCACCACCTTCCATCCTTGTAATTCGAACCTGCCTCGAGACTTTCGAGCAACGCAAAGAAAAAGAAGCCATCCACCTTCCTTTGCCTTGTTGCCTCACACGACTATCTTTATAAACCACCTGAGCGGGTCGACGCGGTGTGGAGGACGATACACATGATACTGCAAAGTGACATCGTTGGCGCGCTCTTCCGCCTTGCGAAATCTCTTCCGTCGGAAGGAGCCATTTTCCTGGGATCTCGAGGTATTCTTGGAGCATTCACGTCGAAAAGCATTGTCTTTTGGAAACTCCTCTCTTCAGTTTATCCGTACTATCGATGAAAGGACGTGGGTGTATATTTTCAGTGGCGAATTGGAATTTTGCACCAGATGAACGGTTCCCACATCTCCATTTCAACTTCTTCATACATAAATGTCATGAATAACATCACATTTTGACGAGCGTCAAAGGCCGCTCTAATTCTTATGCCTAATAAATGTCTTCATATCGGCCGACAGCTGGAGTCTTCTATTCAGTTCAGTCACTGAGCTGAGGCGGTTTGATGGCTTATTGTCCTCTTCGGCAATGAACGACCACCACCCACATATGTCTGGGTAATTTAGTCGCTTTTAAGCTCCGTGGCATTGTTTCGCCAACGTTCGCTGAGCTGCGGAACGGATCATGCACCCAAATTCATCAATCGCATCACATAGCAATGGAGGATTTTTTCACGTCTTTGCTGCCGCCGAGGACGATGGCTACCTCATGCCTTGCGATAAGGAAAAACGTTCGGGAACTTTTGAACCTTCAGGTCCAGGGCGTGAACCATGAACCTGAGTAAATGAATTTGACCTTCGACAATTCTCAAGCTTATCCATCTGTAATCATCGGGAGAAATTTCGCAGGCAAGACTCGGAGGTTGTTTACACAAACTGGAGGGGATGACCATCATTTTGACTCACTATCACCTCCACCTCTCCTAAACCTTGATCTCTGAACTCGTTTGCTCGGAGTTCCCTCAATAATTTGGATGCAAGGATCGGAAGATAGCCCCGTTCAGTATTGGTATGCCCACCTACGGTAGATCAGCATGTAATTATGACATAAAATGTAAGTGATCGCTCACAAAGAATGACGTGCTTCCCCGCACCAACTGCAGCCAATACCTCATGCTGTGGTCATGAATGAGTTTCTTTTCAGTTAAGCCAAAGAAGAGAATTTCATACATGGGACATCTCTCCTGTAAAATATACGTCTGCATCTGTGCCAAGGAGCATGGAACCACCGGAACCAGCACAGATGGCGATAGAGCGAACTGTTGAAGAGCGTGCCTTTTCCCGGTCAGGATAGCCTACTTGGACTAAAGAGCACGTTTCATGGGTCAGAACACGAGGAGAGGAAAATGAAAGAGAAGAAACAAACAAACTTTGGGAGAGTTTAAGATGCGACTTTATCCTGTTTTCCAGAACAACGATCGGTATCGGTTCCTTGAGCGTGACCAGCCGACCTTCTGCCCCTTCACTTTCACCGCTTGCAGGACTTATCTTCTCCCCTAACAGAGCGCGAATTTCGCCATCGTCCTTGCTTTTCATAAAACCTTCCGCCAGCCAGTCGTTAATTCCACCCCAGACAGAGTCCAAGGCTGTATGTGGGCTGTACACCGAGATACCATTGGCAGCGCACTGAAGAAGTGAAGCCTGAAGCGGGTTCGAAAGTGTGAACGACTTCAACGCTTTGAATATCGTTGGGTGATAAGCAACGATGACTGAAGTCTCTTTCGCCAACGACTCGGCTAGAACGGACTGAGTCAAACTGTATTTTTTTTCAAATTAGCATGCGCGTATCATCGAGGTTGGAAGAAGAGTTCGTACTCGATTGTCAGAAGGACTCTGGTCGGCCCTTGCCTCTGTACAGGCGATTCTAGAGATCTCCCGTTGAATCTTTCTATATAGGAGCTAAATCATTCAACACACCTAACAAAACCCCCACCTGAAAGCCTTGTCAGTCGCTGGATTTGAAACAGATTTAACGTTGCCCTAATCTGACATTGTCCCACTTTTCGGCCAACCTCAGCGGTGCTATGCGTTCCATAGATTTGCAGACGGACTTCAAGATAATATTGGACATTTTTGATTGGGAGATTGTAGCAGGATCGCAGGAAAATGCTCCGTGGGTGGTTTGTAGGTGGGGCTGATGGTGTCTCAGGACCCTGGACACCTCGAACCTAATTTAGAAGTTCGAACGAACAAGCCATAAAATGCAAGTTCCATCAGTAAATTGTGGAAAGTGCGATGAGCCATCACGAGCCTAAGTAATCCGGTGTGAGTGACTGCGCGTGGTGTGATCCGGTCACACCCCCATATTTGGCTCGCACTGCCTTATGAGCGCACCCCGATTTGGCGAGCCAGATATGAGCTTGTTATCCGGCGGTTTCGAAATCACCAGTTAAGTACAATCTCACATGGGAACCATGATTTCAGTACCGACGTATAGTAGTCTCATGATGTCCATATCACCCTGGTATATAATTCATGAGAACTAGGTCGTGCTGATATCAATCTCACAACTTCAAAGCAGGTTGATCTACATCCTACAACACCTTGCAGCAGTACATGAGACATGTTCAAATGAAGCAAAGAAAAAGATATATTTGAGGTACGACAAGGCAAGAAGTAGTATTACTCGACCCCCATTTCCAACTAAACTTGACCAGGATCACTTCGGGTACGCTCAACATCACCTCGGGCACGCTCTGCCTCCATCCGAGCACATTCAGCCTCTGCAAAGGCACGCTCCGCCTCATTGAGTGCTTGCTCTGCCTCGGCGCGGGCATGATCAGCCTCCTCTTGAACACGCCTTGCGCGGGACTCTTGAAGCCTCTGCTCCGATGACAGTGCAGCAGCACAGGTCAAGTCAATGGATGTATCTGACGTAGGGGGGAATATTTGACTTGAAAACAGTATCAGAACAGTGATAAAATGGCGAAAGAATGACCAAGCATACCTATTCCACCATTGCAGAAGGTCATTTACCTTATCCCTTGTGATTTGGTCTTTAATGACCTCGAAGAAGTCGACAACGAAGTTATAGAAAGAAGGGTAGTGGAATCCAGCGTGCTTGGCCTTCCAGTCCCTAGATGTGTTGAGGGCGAAAAGCAGCTAAGGGGATCAATCAGCGACAGACACCTAGATAAGTAGCATGGGTTGAATACATACCTGTGTAGCTGCGTAGGCGATAGAGCGCGGGGTGACTTGTCCAGCAAGGTGCAGGAGTGATGCAACATCTCGTCGCCTCGTCTTAGGCTCCGAGACAAAGTTCGCGTCCGCGGCAGATGACGGTGCCGTGAATATGTTACGGTATGTCTATTGGGTCTTGGTTAGTAGATGGATAGGGGATAACATAGGACAAGGAAAAACTCACGAGAATTAAGAGCGGCCCCTTCAAATACCCGACCTCAGGGTGATCATCGTCACCTTCTTCGTCCTCATACAGACAGCGCAAAAAGAAGCTGGAAGCCATACTATAGCCACTCTCTGCAGCGCGTAGTTTGGCACGAACACTACAAAACATATTAGAATATTTCTTGAACTTACATTGTAAAATGTACTTAAGATCATCCCAATTGTAATCGATTGGGCAGAGTAGACGCCCAGTGTAATCGTTCTTGACACCTCGTCCTGTTTTGTCGGTAAGATGAAGCGGGAAAGGTGGAGAATAAGATTGGTTGATCCAGTTTGCGACCGCAATCTTCAACTTGGTTGTGTCATCACTTCTTGCATCGTTGGCTCCTCGTTTCAACTAAGGGGGTGCTTGAGTGGGGGCAAGGAGATGACAGGTCACTATTGTACTCACCGGACTCAAGAAATAGATGGAATTATTCAAGTGAACCTTGATACTGAAATCGGGGACGAGTTTGTCAATGAGGCGAAGAGCGGTGAAACACCGTCTGCGACTGTCACAAAAGTCACATCAAAGTTCAACGATGAGATAAGACAACTTGAGCTTGAACTCCCACTTACTCTTTGCGTTCTGCCTCAATCTGCTCAGCTGTCAAGCCCATGAAGTCTTCGTTGTCCATCGCTTCTATCTCTCGTGGTGACAGGGCATCAAGGGCCGCATGCTTAGATGCCTTTTCTATCAAGACATCGAACTCATGAAAGAGATCAGCAAGCCTGCGGATTCCGCGTCCAGGCTGAGTGGCAGAGGCCGGTTTTTCGTCCTTAGACCTGTAGGTTTTGCATGAATACCATTTCAGTATGAGAGACCTAACATACCTTTTCTTTTTGGGTTGCTGGGCAGGTTCATCTTCATCATCGTCATCTACAAATGAAGATCTCCTTCGAACTCCCAACTGCGAATAGTCTTCTCTGCTCGGCGAGGAACTTCTGCCTGGAGGCGGTGAGCTCCTAGGCAGGGATGAGTACCTACGGGAAGGCGAGGAATCTCTAGAAGGTTGCAAAGAACGAGAGGGGCTCCGTGTAGGCGAGGATGTCCGAGACATGCGAGACGAACGTCGGGAAAGAGAGGACCGACGAGGAGAGGATCGTCGAGGCGGAGATGTTGGACGTGAGGTGCGAGATGAGTGAGAAGGACTTCGCCGACTCGCCGGTGATCGATCTCGCTCAGAGCGAGGCATGTTCAGAGGGAGGGAGGGAAAGAAAGAGAAGGACTTGTCGTCAAATGCTGCACTTTTATAGCTGCAGGTAAAGATTTACCCGCCAATTTGATTTTCTATGCCGGAGCTTACCCATTGCCAGGTACGTTGGCTGATCATCGTATGGCTCACCGGCGTTATCTATTGCAAATACCCTGTTTTCAATTCCGAAATTAATCTGTTCTTCCACTGTTACTGCCGCCATCCTTTGGGCTCCAGCGACCGTGGTTCACTGTGACTTCGAGTGTGAAAGCGGACAATGCGCTTGAGTCGAGTCCTTTTCACCTTTTCATGTCTACTTGCATTGGTGTTTGGGATGGTTGTTTGCTGCCAGAAATGCCCTCGAGAATCAAACCAGTCAGGAATCACGAAGCACCGCCAGCAATGTTCCACCTACAAAAAGTTTTCCGAGGAGCGCACTGCTTTTGGTCGGCGTATTTTACTTGCAAAGAAGGCTGCATCTACAGAGAAGAAAACTCAGGACCAGTTGCAGGGTGGCTCACAGGTAGATCAGGGCCCAAATGTAAGCTTCTACACTCGTTTGAAATATTCTGGCTATCTCTAATGTGCCAAAGGAGCAGACAATGGCAACTGCAGCTGACTCAATGGAGGTTGACACTCAGGATTTTTCAGGAGCATCACGACCAAGTTCTCCGCCAATACCCCCATCTCCTCCTCCTATCAGGTCAGCTACTGGCCGCCCACAACGAACTCACCGACTTCCTGCACGCTATCGTGATATCCAGCCAGAGGCTCCTAATCCTGCACCCCCACAACCCGAGCCCACGTCAGTTTTGCAACGGGTTTCTCTCATTGTTCGTAATCGTTTCAAGACTGTTGCAAACATTTTTGGCCTCCGAAAGGAATATCTTTATCGACCGTCATATGATCCTGATGCATCTGTCGCCACAGAAGACCTCTACAGACCTCACACCTCCAACATAAGTGCTGACTCGTCTAATCCAAATCGAGACGAAGAGGAAGCTTCACCTTTCACAAATAAGACTGTCGAACTTCTCATGGATTGGCAAAATACCGGCAGCTCATCAAAGTCCAATGACGAGGTGGATCGCCTTGTTCACAATATCTTGTTCCACCCTGAGTTCCAGCGTGACGACCTCAAGAAGTTCAATGCTGCGCGGGAGAACCGTAAGGCAGATGCAGTGGAAGAAAAGTCGCCATTCCTACGATCTTTCCAAGAAACCAGCATTGACATCGACGTCCCTTCTGGGAGCCGGCATATCCCATCGAGACTGTTCTCTATCCCTGGTCTCTGCTATCGGAAAATCACAACATTGATCAGGGAAGTGTATCAGAGCCCCCTCTCTTTGAAGTTTCACCACTCGCCGTTCAAATTGTTTCGTACCAACCCTGCCACTGGAGACGATGAACGCATCTACTCGGAGTTGTATGACTCGGATGCTTTTCTCGACGAGCACGACAAAGTGCAGCGTGCACCCACGGATGACCCCACATGCAAGCGAGAGAAAGTTGTTGCAGCTCTGATGTTCTGGTCGGATGCAACACATCTCGCCAACTTCGGCACTGCAAAGATGTGGCCGATCTATATGCTATTCGGGAATCTCTCGAAGTACATCCGTTGCCAACCCAACTCTGGTGCCGCCAAACATCTCGCGTATATCCCTCCCTTTCCCGACTCTGGTGCCGCCAAACATCTCGCGTATATCCCTCCCTTTCCCGACTCTCTTCAGGACCAGCTGAAGTCTTTTCATCAGAAGTGGGACACCCAACAGAAAGATATCCTCGCCCACTGTCGCCGGGAACTGATGCATGGTGTCTGGAAATTCCTGCTTGACGACGAATTCCTTCATGCATATAAGTACGGAATGGTTGTAAGGTGTTACGACGGTGTTGAGCGCCGCATCTATCCCCGGATCTTCACCTATTCCGCGGATTATCCTGAAAAGTAAGCTTTTGTTCTGTTCTGTCATATGAGGCTTTCTGCTGACTGAGCGGCAATCCCTCAGAATTCTCCTTGCTACCATTCGTGACCAAGGACTCTGTCCTTGTCCTCGTTGCCTTGTCCCAAAATCAAAGTTGGATAAGGTCGGTCTCATGGCAGATGCCAGAACTCGTCTCCAGAAAGCTCGGAAGTATGCCGCGGACCTCGTTGACTCAGCACGAAAGGCTATCTATGAATTAGGCATGCCAATAGGCGGGGCTGCTGTCCAAAGGCTTCTTAAACCGACCTCATTGGTCCCGACTTCAGTAAGTCTCGATCCAAGCATTTGAAATGGTCTTTTGCTTACCGATATCTCAGAATGCATTCATTGAGAGACTGGGCTCAGATTTTGATCTATCTCGAATGCTGGTTGTCGACTTCATGCATGAGTTCGAGCTTGGTGTCTGGAAGGCACTTTTTGTGCACCTAATCCGGATCCTGTATGCTGCAGCTCCTGGCGGAAGTCTTGTTGCACTTCTCGATGAGAGGTAAGACTCATACTTCGGCAAACTTGACTTTCCGCCCTAACCAATGGCCAGATTTCGACATATTCCCCAGTTCGGCCAAACAATACGCCGCTTCGCCAACAACGCCTCTGAAATGAAAAAACTTGCAGCTCGAGATTACGAGGACCTGCTCCAGGTTGGCTACACAGTTGATCACTCAGATCTGCCACTAACAATTGAATGCAGTGCGCTATTCCCGCTTTTGAAGGTCTCCTTCCAGAACCTCACAACAAGCGACTCATGAAGCTCCTTTACAAAACCGCTGAATGGCACGGATTTGCTAAACTGCGGATGCACAGTGACACCACACTAGACCATCTAGCGGAGCTCACAAAGGAGTTTGGTCTCCTTATACGACAATTCCGGGATCTGAGCTGTTCACAATTCCAGACTATGGAGCTCCCGCGCGAGGTTGCTGCCCGGAATCGCCAACGACAGCGCGCACAGGGTAGGCAGCTATTCATTCCACGGTCAGGAGGTAGTACCCAAATATCAATGCCTGAGATCGCTCAAAACCCGCCGTCATCTACGTCTTCTACCAATCCACCTACATCCAGAATGTCCGGCATCAATGCGCAAGCCCCACCTGACAACAACGAAAGCACTCCTTCCAGCGGAAATACCCCAGGTCATTCCGAATCTGAACCACCTGCTCCTTCTGAAAATAGTGCCCCTGCCCCTCCGAGTTCAACAGGCCGCAAACCCAAAATCTTGAATCTCCTAACTCCGAAATTCCATGCCTTAGGAGATTATGTACAGACGATTCGGTTATTTGGAGGAACTGATTCTTTTTCGACTCAACTGGTACGTCAAAACCTCTGAATAAGTTAATTATTGTTTAATTATCACTTCCAGGGCGAGCTGGCTCACCGTCTAGTCAAACGGCTCTACGGCAGGACCAACAAGAGAGACGCAACAAAGCAGATTGCCAAGCGAGTCAGACGCCTTGAGCGGGCCCAGCTTGCTGCAGAGCGACACCGAGGAAAGGACCGCCTGAAGCGTAGTCTTGTCAGTGGCAAAGATGCTGTGATGGAACGAAACCTGGACGTACGATACCAGGTCTCGAACTCCAAAAATGACCCTGTCGACATTTACACCTTTGTCCAAGAAAATCAAGATGACCCTGCAGTCAAGGTAAGCCATGCTTGCTCTGTTACTCGACCAATGGCACTGACCTGTCACCGCAGCACTTTATCCCAAAATTGCAGGACCACATTCTCGGTCGTTTGCTCGGTCGGGAATATGAGGGTGATACCTATGGCGACTTCACGGATGACGAGAGAAATACCGTTTGCATTGCAGGAGAGCGGATCTACAAGAGCAAGACAATTCGGATCAACTACACGACATACGATGTCAGACGAGACAGCGACACCATTAATCCAACCTCTTACCCTGACATCATGGTCAATCGCCGGAGACTGGCCCTCAAGCGCAGCCCTATTGGTATGCTCGCGTGATTGGTATCTTCCATGCCACAGTTTCCTCGTCCCATCCTCGTGTCAAGGACAAATCAAAGCAACACATGGACTTTTTATGGGTGAGATGGTTCGGAATGGAGCCAGGTCGTTATCGGCATGGATTCAAGGCTGCGCGTCTTCCAAAGATTGGTTTCGTTGAATCAACGGACGACTACGCCTTCACATTCCTCGACCCTCAGCATGTCATTCGCGGAGCCCATATCATTCCTGCCTTCTCAGAAGGCCGCACGTCAAACCTGTTGCCTGCTGCCGGGTCACTTGCAAGAGTCAAGGATCCGGAAGATAGTGATGACTGGCTGAACTTCTATGTCAATGTGTGAGTAAAACTCTTCGGAACGCGCTGCTTTCTACGCTCACCTTCATCCAGCTTTCTTGACCGTGATACCCTTATGCGTCATTTTGGCCACGGTGTCGGTCACGGAGAATTTGCAAGACATCGAGAAATGGATCGACCGCCGGATGATGAAGAGGAGGCTGAGGAAGGAGATGGTGACGAAGCTGAGGAAGATGAGGAGGGTATGGATGTTGACGATACCACGGCAGAGGGCAGCGATGATGGAGGTTTGAGTGAGGAAGAAGGCGGGGGCTCGGAAGACAGTGGCGGCGATAACAGCGGCGATGACGAAGACAACGGTTATGCAAGCCTTTAATTTTGTAGACCTATAATTAGACATCTTTGATTTGCCCAAGTAACTGCGAGTTACCCTCACTACTCATCGTAAGGCAGCTGTAAGATTACTTGCTAGTCACGGTTCATCAGGCTTTATTATAAACCTGCTAAGAGGATCGCGATTAGTCGCGATATTGAAGTACGCTCATAACTAACTCGCATCCTTAATATACCCTGTCACTAGACTCACAATAGATGATGATCCATTCATAACCCCGCCGTCCTTTCACCACGAGGCATGAGGTAGTAACGATCCGTTATTGCGTTTGTGAGCCCGATACAAGCATTGTATTCGACTCACTTTGCCTCACGAGGCGCCGTGAGCCAATATCCGGCATTATCAACCTCGTGAGAACTACAATGCCTCACGGGTTTTTCCTCGATTTACTGATGTCAACGTTCGCACAAGCCTTGGGAAAAACATGCGGTCAACACTAATTTCTACCATTTGTTAGGATACAAGCTCGCTGTCAGGTGTAAAAATAAGTAATCGCGCTATTCAAAAGGAGTTGAGTACGCTACAATTATGGTCAATGGAGGCATTTCAATCTCAGGATGGGCCGGTGGTACCTACCTGACAATAATGATGAGGAAAGATCTTTTAATTTTCGTGCTGAATGACCCAGGGGAATACTTAGTTTGTGTTTATGTCAATCCGGTTCGTTTAGCAGCTAAGTTCAAAAATAAAAAAAATCAGCCAGTTACTCTAGTATCTACATGGGCTCTAACAATAAAAAATGCCATGGCGCAAATATCCGCCAAAGAATGCCAATGAGTCGACAGCAATTGTATTGTAACCAACAAATTGATTTGACATACAAGATAAATGATTGATTGTCAAGATCTTGGGACCAACGAGCCTGCCACTTATTAACAATAGTATTTTCGCATGTGAAGTTACTCAGCTGAAGTGGGCTCTGCTCAGTTTGATTCGACTCATAAACTGTCAAATCAGGTGCTTACTTTGTGCCTGAACCTCCCGAGCATATACCTTCTATAGAAGACCATGGTGAGGATTGCAAGATAAATAGACAGCAGGCTCCTTCAATTAGTCGCGTTTGTCCAAAAGCCATCGGCCCCAGTCAGCCCGTAAGAAATGACATGCCCTGGAATGACTTTTAAGCTTTGAAATTTTCTAGAAGACTTGGAAGAACTTCGTTGAAACTTCCCAAAGCCAAAAGGTCGACAAATCTCTTCCACATACGGATAGGGGCAAAAGTGTTACATAGCAGGCTGCCAGGTATGCTATCATCTTTGACGTCGTCGGAAATATTTAACCTACTCATGTAGGCAAAAATCCAGATTTAAACAAAGATAGATTAGTCTGAGTGACCTGCGGTAGAACTCGATTGTCAATAAATGGATATTTTGACCCACAACCCTGTTCCTAAAGCGCCAAAAGGGTAACAAGACAAAAATACCAGCATCCGGCCTCCATAAAAAGTGAGGTGGGGTTTCCCAAGTGCTGTTTAGACGGGTTGTTTGCAGGCCCTGATTGAGTTTGTGGGATATTTATTTCCATCGGTACCAAACTTGCCGCACGTCTTGACAGAAAGTTTTTTCAAGGCGCATGGTGAGCGCCCAGACAAGCTAAAGTAATTCGGATCACCTGCAGGATGTTTTGGATGTCAAGGCAAGCGGTCGACAAGCTTTTGGGGATGTTAATGTGCCAAAGAAGCTTTTTGGGCGATCCCGGAACAGGGCTCAAGCCGCTGAGCACGCAGAAGACGTTGGCGGCGGCGAAGGCACGAATTTCGCATGGTCGCCGAATGAAATATGGGGTCCCGTCGGCCAGAAGGATGAGCTCCACAGGCACTTTACGTTTAGGCGCTGAAAGAAGAAGACCGAGGCATCGATGTAGATCCATCTGTGGCTTAGATAATGGGGTGCAATCCAACGAAAGGGCTCAATGACCTAGTCGAGAAGAAAAAGCAACAGGCAATTAAAAACCCATCTTTTCGATGATCCCCTCACTCCTACCGGAGCGCATCGGCATTGAGCATACAAAGGAAGACTGGACACGGACTTTGGTGGTCGGAAGTAGGAATATCCTCATACGTAAAGCAATGCACTGAATAGGCAAGGAAGTGCAAACGAAAGTAGCTTGGCAAAGCGCAGGAAATGGCAATCCCTGACCCACATGCTAATCCTAGTATGATAAATAGTTTCAGACTTGAGAAAAAAAGTCGTCGATAAGTCTACTTGTCAGACGCCTGATGCTTATGATAGTGGCCCATTTCCGACTTGCAAACCAGCCCCAATTATTGATGCTGAACTGAACCTCCAGTTTCGGCCTGCAAATCTCGTGATGAATGCCCCCATGTGAACCAACAAATATAAATGCAAATACAAACACACGCCCACACGCCGCCTGTATCTTCGGCCTATAGCTTGGAAGCCCTTTAGCATTGATAGCCAGCTCAACGCAAAGCCGGGAACTTATGCCATTTTTACCTTCTGGCGCGGAGTATGAACGTAGGTGCCATCACATCATGATGCACGAATGCCCATACTCCAAAGATACAGCGCCCAACATTGAAAGGTTCGGGAGTCCAGTATTTTTGAGACAGAACACAAACGTGGGTACCAAATATATATGTGGGGTCTTTGACTTGATTTGACACTGACCATGATAGCGCGTCGTCCTCTTCAGCAGAGAAGAAGATAGCACATAGCGAAATCCACAATCCAGGCAGAACCATGATCGACGAAAGACGTGGGCATCATCTTCGGACGAATCTTTGTCGTTCCTACATGATGCTGCCGCAAATATGCCGACAATTATGTTATACGAGGCAAGTTTGAATCAGCCATACGGGCCTAATCATCATAAGGTCATCAGATGCAATAACATGCATCAGAGGCATGACATGATACCAGCGTTAAGTGCATTTAGGCCAATTGCATTAGGCAAGAGACCTTATAGAAATGTCAGCCCAGAGTGGTAGAAACACAAAGCGCATGGACAGGCAGCACGTAAAATCAGGAGGACGGGTGCGCTTGGGTGGAGATGACTGCATCGGATGAAGTCAGAGCCGTCCGTCATACGGGTTGCCGACCAGCGCCCACGATCGCTAGATCTTGTGGGCAGCCCCGGGCTACTAAATTCTCTATCCCCATGAACAACGAGTGTGCTTGAGCAATCCGC
Source organism: Gymnopilus junonius (assembly GCA_015501075.1). Lineage (NCBI taxonomy): Eukaryota > Fungi > Basidiomycota > Agaricomycetes > Agaricales > Galerinaceae > Gymnopilus > Gymnopilus junonius. Next base: position 4,145 of record JADNYJ010000037.1, on the reverse strand, counting down.
AAGGAACATCGGGAAGGCGTAATGGCGGAATAGATCAAGCCGTCCTCAAACATAGAGCCACTCTGGCGAATGTATACTATCCTCGGACACATGCAAAAACATTTACAAGATATGACGACTTTTGTTGTTGTTGGTGAAGTTCCATGTCTGAACGGAGTGGAGTTAGAGGCAAGTGATGCGTTTGCGCGTCTCAATGCATACAGGATCCGCGGAGATGAGCACCTAGTCGCATCGTTGGTCATCAACATTTTCACATTATACAGACAATTCACTCACCCGAATGTTGTGTTCCATCCATCCTTCGTTCGGCATACTCATCCTCGGTGGTCGTACATGTCCGAGAACATTAGTAAAACCCAGAGCACTGATCAAAAGAGAAGGGTATTCATGTGAACGAAGGGCAAAATGATGATTGATGTAGCGACGACCATATTTCTATTTCAAAAAAAACCTCTACCTATCAACCTCACTAATCATAAGAGTTAGTATACACATGATGGAATAAATTCGGATAGAGAAACATACCCAAACACAAGATCCTGGGTGAGAAACGTTATTAATTAAAGACTTGGCGGAAAACATCAAGTACAACGTACCATAGTACCAATGATAGCCACGGCATCGGCAAGCATGTGCTATAAAAACGGGTTAGTTCAAGTGTGTGGCGTGGCAAGGGGAAAAAAATATCTGACATCTATTTGGAAGAGTCAGTGACACATATGAGCAAGAAGGACGGGGTACATACGTCTCATCATGAAGTCAGATCCTGCAAGGTGGGCGAAACCTGGAGCACGGATGCTACATCTGTATGGTCGATTTGTGCCATCACTACGAAGGAAAGTGAATCTAGCAGTTAGACAGATAAAAACAAGGAATACTGACGACACGAGGTAGACAGCCATTTCGCCCTTTGGAGCTTCAATGGCGCTGTAAGTTTCGCCAGGAGGTACTGAGTAACCTTCGCTGAAGATCTAGCAAAACGTTGGGTAGCCCCTCACCAGCGAGAAGAATATGCCTACTTTGAAGTGATGGATCAAAGACTCCATGCTCTCCTTCATCATAGCACGGGGAGGAGGGACAAGCTTGTGATCGTCAACCTTAACAACACCAGTAGGCATCTTGTTCAGGCATTGGTTGATAATTCGAAGGCTCTCTCTCATCTCCTGGACTCTGCAAAGATAACGGTCGTAGCAGTCACCGTTCTTGCCAACCGGGATGTCGAATTCAACCTAAATAAGTCAAGGTGAGATAAGGACCAATAGCATCCAATTCAACCACTCACCTCTGCATACTTATCGTACGGCGCAACCTTTCGAAGGTCCCAGGGGATACCGCTACCGCGGACCATAACACCGCTGAAGCTGTAGTCCAGTGCCTCCTTCGCTGTCACTACTCCAATTCCAATGGTCCGCTCCTTCCAGATACGGTTTCCGGTAACAACTTCTTCAATTTCATCTATTCTGCTCCCGAACTGAGTCGACCACTTGAAAATATCCTCAAGGAGGCCATGCGGCAGGTCGAAGGCAACACCTCCTGGGCGGACATAGGCGGCGTGGAGACGGGCACCAGAAACGCGCTCGTAGAACTCCATGAGCTTCTCACGCTCCTCGAATCCCCAAAGGAAGGGAGTAAGACCACCGACGTCCATGACGTGGGTGAGAACGGCCATGAGATCTGGTTCAAACATTTTGAGCCAAAGATGCAATAGAGTCAGAAAACACATACGGTTCAAAATTCGGGTGATTTCTCCAAATAATGTACGGATCCATTGCGCTCGTTCTGGAGCTTGGATGTTGAGTAGTTTTTCGACAGCAAGAGAGTAGCACAGTTCATTGGTCACTGGAAGGAAAGTCGTGGTAAGGAGATATACCTGCCGTCAAATAAATGAACTTACTCATAGATACGTAGTCCAGACGGTCAAAATAAGGTAGGGCTTGAATATAGGTCTTGTATTCAATTAATTTCTCGGTACCCCGGTGAAGTAAACCAATATGCTGGAATGCATGGTCAGGGAGGGAAAATTAAGGATATCCAGTCACGTACAGGATCCGCGCGTAAGATTTCCTCTCCATTCAACTCTAAAATCATACGAAGCACACCGTGCGCAGCAGGATGTTGAGGCCTAGAGGAGCTTTAATCCCAGCAACGCTTCTGTCAAAATGCAGTCTCACCCAAAGTTAACTGTAAAGTAACGTCATTATCTTGTCCGAAATATTAGAATGGATTACTTGCCTGTAAAATGACGCATTTTAGGGTCCTCCTTTGGCCCCGCAAGGATCTCATGGGCAGTCATGCCATGAAAATCCTCAACAGTATGGTAGTCGAAGCCTGTTTTTCTGGCTTCCTCCACGGTTGGGTCTTGACTCCGAATAGTTGAGGAAGATATGCTACGCGATGCTATCCGAGGCGTCGTAGCCCTCGTCGAGCGCGCCAAGGAGCGCAACAAGGCGGTGGCCATGGTCGTCGTCGTGCGAGGTGGTGTTGACAAGTTTCTGTTGTCGCTGCTCCCGGAGTTCAGCGACACTCGTGACGGGAACTGTGTGACACACCCAACGTGACTCCGCCAATTGGTGAGTTGGACCCGAAGGTCCAGGATGCTTTTTCCAGAGGGACTCTGCTCTTGTCTATTTTTCCTCTTTTTTCTGTTCTCTGGAGCATTTGGACAAGAAAACCCGTGTACAACGCACGACGATGGGAAATATTACGATCTGAATCCTCTGAAATCGAAGTACGCACTTTGCTCAACTGGAAGGATACAAATTCTGACCAGCGTGGTTCTGTAGCAAAGACTATGAATTAAAGACCTCGACAGGGCAGAAGATATGCTTGAATATCTGTCAGAACGTGCGGAGCGAAACTTTTGGCCTCAAAGATGACATTGCTGCGGGTGACGTCGCTGGTTTTGTTCGACGGCCTCATGGAGACTTCGCCTTTGGGTGAGAGGAATTTATCGGAAACCTTCTGTTCCGAAATTTATGATACCCATGATTCTAGAAAGCTTAATACGACTCTCACCGTCATTGACGCACGGCCACGATTAGTGATGTCCAATGGCTCCCGTTGCAAAGCCAAGTCTGACGGTCAACCTGGCGACGCGAGGGGTTCCTCCATAGTTGAATTCGTCTGTGACGCTTCAGCTGGCACAGGTGTACCTCGCCTCGTAGCCGAACTTCCTCCTGGCGATGATGAGATTGCATGTGCCTACGTATTTGAATGGCGGACAAAGGTATCCTCAAGTATTTCATCCTAAAACATCGCTGACTGTTTAACTGCTAGTCTGCATGTCCAACCTCTGAAGGTGGCGGTATATCAGGTTTTTTCGCCGTATTAGGAATAATGTCAGTGGAAAGCACTCTGGCTTCCACGTTTTGCTGACCATGTGTTGACAATTTTAGATTCCTTGCCCTTCTCATGACCTATACCGTGTTGGGTACCCTCTACAATCGCTATGTTCTGCAACTGCGTGGCTACGACCAAATACCTCAATTCTCCATCGAAAGCATGAAATATCACGGCCGAGAAGCCTTGGATTGGATAAAAGATATCATGGCAATGTATAACATCGGTGGAAGCATAGGCGGCAGCAACTCTGGCTACAAGGGCCCTGCCACCAACCCCATCAGCCATCAATCTCAAGTCTCAGGTTTCAACGCTGGCGACGACCTAGAGGAAGGCGGTAGCATTAGTAGTGTGCCCAGTGGTGGCTTCATCCGACCACAAGCAAAAAGGACTGCACCAAATCCCTTCCAGAGAGCGGATATCAACCCTGTATCTCATCAATCCCAAGTCAACGCCCAAACACAATCTCTTTCATTCGCCCAATCGCCCACTCCCACTCGGTCATCATTTTCTCCATCACTGGACTCGCAAAGTCGCAGTATCCCCCAAAGCGCACGCAAATTCATACAAGTGCCCCAAGCCAGAGAACCCACCAAAGAAGAACGAGAATTCATGCTTGGTGAAGAAGAATCAGACGCTGAAGAGCTTGGAGAAGTTTCAATGCCACCATCAGCTCGGCCTTCAGAGCAACTTGTCTCAGTATCCCCTTCTGCTAATGAAGCGTCGCCAGCTGGCTCGTCGACACCGGCCAACGCTGATGTAAACCAAGCTGCGATCCTCAGAGGTAGAGATCTTGGTGGAGGAGA